>JAHIAM010002222.1:0-48768 GCA_021605205.1 Aegilops longissima | reverse complement strand
CCATCCGAGCAAAGGACAAGATGGAAGAGTGAGTGCTTTGGAAACCTAAGTTTATCCGGGATAGGCTGTCCAAAGTGAATGAAGGAGTCTCGACTCAGCGGACTCTCGAGTTGATGTTCTTCACAATCTCTTCAACCGCTTCAAAAGACTCGACAATGAGAATGTTCAACAAACCTTCGACGCTTCACCGACATCTCAAATGAGCTTCAAGCACTTGGTGCCACCGACATCACCGACCATGAGGTGGTGAAGAAATTGTTGAGATCGCTGATTCCTCATTTGATACTCCGCATTGATGATACAAGAACGTGTTGATTACAAGTCACTTGATCCCGCCGATATCCTCGAGAGGCTAAATACTCATGAGTTCCAAAGCTTGTCAAAAGAGAGATCTCTATGGTTTGAGCTATGGCAGATCACGTGTCTCAAGGCCAAGGCAAAGTCTCGAATCAATGTGAAGATTCCGTAGCAGCCTTGGTGATCCTCAAGAATTGAGCCAGGAGCTAGCACCGCCGTGAAGAAGTTCCAAGTTCTCAAGACGTGGTCGCTTTGGAAAATCCTCAAGGAGCAAGTGATTCCTCATCCAAAGGACTACAAGAGAAGGCTATGCCACAAATGCAAGAAACCTGGTCACTATATTCAAGATTGTCCTCGGGGAAAAGGAATTAAAGAAGAAGAAATACAAGGATTACAGCTCGATGACGCTAAGAAGAAGAAGAAATCATCAAAATCTTCATCATCAAAATCCTCAAGTCTTCATATCACAAGAAGGGCGGCTCCAAGAAGGCTCGCATTCATTGGCAAGGAAATGGACTCGAGGCTGAATTTGAGGAACATGAGGAAGAGGAGGCATCCGAGGAGTCCAAGTCCGTGTGGCGAGCCTGCTCGCCATCGTGATTCGCTGCAAGTCTATCTTCAACTCAAGAAAATGACCTCACCAACAAGGCTTATGAAGACAATGATGACTTCGCCCCACCTATTGCTTCATGGCAAAGGTGCCAAGGTACTCAAATATACCTCCTCCGAATCTAGTGAGAATGAATCGATGAAAACCTCAAGCCCAGCCTACTCTAAACTTGCTAAGATTGTGTAAACAACAAAGGGCTTTTGAAAAGGTTCAAAACATGCTAGACAAAAGTGATGATATGTTGGGTGAAGAAATGGATCGTGACTAAAGCCTTGATCGAAAATCTTCAGAGACTTCGCCTAGGTTTGATAAATTAAGGTCATCATAACACTCTCTTATCTCGATCATGAGAAGCTTTCTTATGAATTTCTTTAAAGAAAGCAAGATCTTGAGAAGCTAAGAGTGAGTTATGAAGATCTTCGTAGGAGCGCGATTCATTACTTGCTCAACAAATCAGCGCTTCTCGTGAAGAATTTGTTCCTCCATGCTTAAAGTGCATTGAACGTGAATCGCTAATTCTTCACCAATGTTCAAATGCTTCTATTGTTACAAATTCTTCACCGCCTCGCTATCACTAATTCCTCATCTGAGGACATTTCTAGTATCACCGACAATGCAGGTTGAAGGAATTGTACATGACAGCATGTACAAAAGCCTCAAAGGGCATCGACTTTTGTGATGTGCTTAAAAGCAGATCCTAAACAGAACCCTAGGAAAGAGGGTATTTCCTTTGAGAGGAAAATCAATGCCGATGGTACATACCGGAAGCCCGAGCAAAGACTAATAAAACCTCATGGGTTGCTGCAAAGCACCACCAGCTGATCCATCTAACTTATCCGCTTTACATGTGAATCTCCTCATTCTTCCGATGAGTCATTTTACTCCAACTATAAACTGCTCAAAAATCGAATGGTGAAGTATTTGCTAGATATGTTGGCACTAACTACAGAATGGTTCCCTATGAAGAAAATCTGGTTCCCAAAAGGTGCCTTGAAAGTCTTCGTGAATGTACTCATGACACCACCGTGAAGAATAGGAACCCCAGATCAAACTCTTCATATGGACCAAATTCTTCATATGGATCCAAGTCCTCATACGGACCAAATTCTCACGTGGATCAAATTCTCAAAAGGATCAAAGTCCTCATATGATTATCATCGTATAACAACTCGCTTCGCAGGTAGAGATAAGGGATATGAATATGTGCATTATTCCTCAAACCATTATGTTCATAAGTCCTCAAGAATTTCTCTCGCTTATTCATATGCTTACCCTAACCCTCTTATGTGAAACGAAATGGTTTGGCTTTTGCCACCATTCTCATATGGAGCTCGCAGAGTGATGAACTCTTTGCCACCCCTTCGATGTGGGTGGCGAAGAAAAGAACTAATCTCTTCTAGGGAGGTCTCCGCACGTGCTTTAACGCCTCAAGAATTTGTCGGGGCCCGACAAAATGCCCGAAAGGACGCAGTTTAATCATGAAGAAATGAACTTTCATTTCACACGCCCTCATACCGCTATATCTGCTTTTATCGCTTGATGAAATTCATCTCGATGAATTTGATATCATATTCTTCATCGATGAAGTATATGAGTTTGTAAGCTGCACTAATTCATCTCGCAGGATGATCAACCCAAAGCCATTGAGTGGGTACTGATAGTGGATGTACAAATCACATGACTGGTGACAAGAATCTATTGATGGATGCTCCCTTATCACCATAGCATGTGAAGCATATCATCTTCGCTGACAAAGGCAAAAGTCAGGTATTGGGTCTAGGTAAGGTTGCGATCACAAAGGATCGACACATGGACAAAGTAATGCTTGTTGAGTCCTTAGGATACAACCTTATGTCTGTCTCAATGCTTTGTGATCTTGATATGGTTGTTGTCTTTGGCAAGTATCGTTGTGTTGTGGTTATGGAAGCTGACAATTCCAAAGTCTTCAAGGCTTTAGGAGAGGAGACTTGTATATTGTTGATTTCTCTATAGGATCGCAACCAGCCGTGGTGCCTACTTGCAAAAGCTTCAAGGCTGGCTATGGCATCGATTTACTTGGTCACATTGCATGAGGAGTTTGCACACGCCATGGAAGAAGAAGCATGTCATTGGCATTGAGAATGTCAAATTCCTCAAGGATCACTTGTGTGGAGCCCGTGAAGTCGGAAAATGACCAAGGCCAAGCATCCAACAAAGACTATCATGACCACTACTCACCATTCAATTGCTTCACATGGACCTCTTTGGTCCTAATCATTTCTCAGCAATACTAATGATGCATCTCTATATGGCTTTGTTATTGTTGATGATTACTCTCATACACATGGGTACACATTGTTACTTACAAACATGAAGTGCAGGAAGTCTTCAAATGATTTTCCTCTAGGGCTTCAACCAACTTTGGTGTGAAGATCAAGCACATCAGGAGTGACAATGTAGCGACCTGACCCAAAATCGGTCAAATCTCCGTGTTCTGCATTCATCCCAAGATCATGCCGGTACTCACAAGACATCGATAAAGTAATCAAAGTTCAATCACACCTGAATATTATTACACGGTTCTCATATAGAGTCTTTATTACAAGGAATAAATTCGCCAAGGCCAACTCATGAGAAATAAACTAATAACACCGCGAAGGCCGAAGATAAAGCGAGTCCATCCGACTCAAAGGGCAATCGCTAAGCGCGAGCGTAGCCTCACTCCTCGATCGGAATATACCTCTCGCAACATAAGACGCTGCAGCCATGTAGGTCAGCTTTTTGAATAAGTCGCAAGTCATAAAGAAATACAATAATAAAGTTACTATCACTATATGCATTTGGCTGTGGAGCTCTAAGTTTCATCATTTTGCGAAAAGCCAATTTTTCCCTACTACAGTGGACTTGCTTGCAAAAATTTCTACAATTATTGGTAGTTATTGAGATGGTTCCGCCAACCAAAATCTCATTCCCAAATTATTAAGTCATAAAACCCCTCAAATTAATTCATTAGTTTTAGTGTTGAGATTTCCGAATACTTCCAAGTTCCAGAGACTCAAATTGTCCGTGAATCGGGACACGGCTAATCGATTAGATCTTTAACTCGCAGAGGGTTGCACACTTTCCCGCAAGAATCATTCCTCCTTTTAAGTCTTCAGACTTCATGGTGTTTGAAGACGGGACGAATGAAACAGGTCTTCCAAAGAGTTCTTCTGCTACCGCTTGTACCCATCCAATCCTACCGTTCTTCTACATCTCGAGTACCGCCCACCAGTCATTACTACTAAGGTTAACCCAGCCAGAGCCCATAATGGCTTATGGCTGCATTGTAAGCTTCCGTCATGGGGCATCCATCCTTCTCTTCGTGGCTGGGTGAAGCTTTCAAGATGTCATGGCACTTCTCCATGCATCCCGCCAACCACTGGGTTCTCCAGGTGCCCGCCAACCGCCCTCCACCCAAAGAGTGAATTTCCAAGTCCATCTTGATCATTGTAGTTCATGGGGTTGTCATCATCATTGACTCTCACATCTTGCTTATGAATTTCACTCAACCAAAACCCGCTCACGAGCATAGCAAAGTAAACTACTTCATTCCGGGGTCATGGTAACAAGGAATTGGTTCATCCTACCACATGATACTACTCAAGATTAATAACTTCAAAATTACAACTACTGCATGCATGGTGGGTGGTGACAATTCTAATGCACAAAAACATAGGTATAGAAAATAACATGATCAAAACTTGCCTTGTCGATGATCCTCGAAGCTAAAGATTCAGAGTAGCAAGCTTCAGACTCCTAAACTCTACCGAGACAAACAAATCACAAATAAGCATATAGCAATAGGATCACATAACACAATAGCATAACAAAGTAACATAACACACCAAAACAACCAAATCAAAATCCAAAGGAAAACTCAAAGGAAAACCCATTCAAAGTTTTTCCTACTTCAAACAATAACTAAAAGTAGTTTTATATAATAAAATTTTCAACATAACCTAATCATGGTTTTAGGTTAACTTAACAGTAAAAGATTTCATTAATCAACTAGGAGCAAAAAGAATTAATTTAAAAGCTATTATAAAACTCCTTTAGGCCTAATTCAATTTCTATTAAGAAAATAAAATAAAACTTTTATTAATTATAAATAAAAGTTCATCCTATAAAGTGACAGAAACTACCCTAGAATAATCAATCACATGATAAAATAAATTTATTTACTAATTAAATTAATAGGAAAACAGTAGCTAGTTAATTAATTAGGATTAGCAAGATTCTGCTTAAAACTATTTTTTATAAACCCTAAAATACCCAAATAAATTTTTATGGTTTGGCAATGTCAAAATAAAGTTGGGACAAAAAGAATCATCCAAAATAATTTTTTAACTCAAGTTATAGCAGATTTACTATTCTGACTAAAACTAAAATAAAGCAATTTTAATTAATTTTAACATAGCTAAATATATATTCTACAGAAACTACATAAAATTTGCAACCCAACAAAAAAGAATCACCTAAAAATATTAAATAGAATAAAAGATATGAATTTTTCAAAATAAAACTATTCTGTTAAAACAGAAAATGAAATTAAAAGAAAAAAGCCTAATGGGCCTAAACTACGACTCAAGGCCAAATAACCTAAACGGGCCTAGGGTTAAACTAAACGGCCGGGCTAATAAATAAAACCCTAACTAAATTAAATCAGAACGAACCGGCCGACCGGCGTTTTATTTAAAAGATATTCTTCTGGGGTTCTATCTACACCACGATTTGAGATCTGACGGGGAGGTGTTCTCCTATGGCTTACTCGACCTCTCATGGGCGGCGCGGGCGGGCGACGAGAAAAGGCGAGGGCTCTTGGCTGCCGGGGAGGTCTGGGAGTAGCCAAGGAAAGTGACGAGGTCTGTGAGGGTCCGTGGAGTCGGTGGGGTCTGGGTGGCTAGGGGTGACGGCGACGACAATGGCGGCAAGGGACTCGGGTCTCCGGTGAGCTCGAGCGAGAGGAGGAGGAGTCCCGCGAGGGCTAGGGGGAATGGGGCAGGCGCGCTGGCAGTAGCCGGGGCCTCTCGCCCTGCTTCTGGGGCGATTGGGCGGATCGATCCCGGATCCTTCGATCCCATGATTCAAGCATGCGATGGCAAGGCATGGGGGGGGCCGACGGGGGGGGGGCTGTCGAGAGAGAGAGGGGGTGGAGCGAGGGCGACCCACGCCAAGGGTTTTTAGGCGAGGGAGAGCGAGGTCGGGCAACAATGCTCTACTGCCAGTGGGCTACTGGTCAAGCCAGTCAGGGGGTTCACACTGGTCATTAGGGTTCGGGTGGTCACTGGGGGTTTTTTTTTTGAATTTATTTTTTTAAAATAAAACAAAACAGAGTATAACTTATAAAATATAAATATTTTATATAGGGTATATATATACCAAAATGATCAGGGGAATATTCCCTTTCATTTGAACATTTTTCCAAAGGCAAAATCCAAACTTTATAAAATTCATTTTTTCAAATTCAAATAAAATTCAGATTTGAATCCAAAACTTTTGGCAATGTTTTCCTCCGATATTTTTGGAGTGTCATGTTTACTCCTCTCATACTTTTGATCAAGTATTTATCGTGCTTAGTTTTTGAAATGTTTCACTTGCCAAAGTTTGAATTCAAATTCAAAACTCAAAATTCCCTCGAAATTTCAAATAGCATTCAAATTTCAAACAGGATGCATAGGATGCTTAGCTATAATTGTAAAACATTCCAAATAGGAAATTTGGGATGTTACAGACAATGGAACTGAGTTCAAGAATTCTGGTCTTGATGACTATCTTGATGAACTTGGCATTACTCATGAGTTATCTCGCTCCTTATACTCCTCAATGTAATGGCGCTGTGGAGCGCAAGAATGAACTCTTGTTGAGATGGCTCGACTATGCTTGATGAGTACAAGACGCCTCACTTCGGATTGGGGTAATTTACTCAAGTGCTACATCATCAACAGGTATATCTTCACAAATTCTTCAAGAAGACCGCCTATGAACTCCTCACCGACAAGAAACCCAATGGGAGTTATTTCAAAGTCTTCGTGCTAAATGTTGGATTAGAGATCCTCATCACAATGCTAAATTTGCACCGAAAGCACAGAAGGTTTTATGCTTATTACGGAAAGGACTCGCGACACCTACGTAGTCTTCAACAATATTCTTCACAAGATTGTTGAAACTCAGATGTGCGGTTCGATGAAACTAATGGCTCTCAAAGAGAGCACCTACCTTCTGTGATAGATGAACCAGCACCGAGGATTCTATCAAGTTCAAGGCAACCGAGGATGTCATTCCCATCAAGAATCTGTCAAGAATTCATTCCGTAACGTGAAGAACGCCGAAATAAGCACCCAAGATAATGTCAAGAAAATGGTGTCAAGAAAATGCTGATCAAATTCTCGACGACAACCAAGACATCCTCGCTGCAAAAGAAGTGCAAGTTGAAAAGATCATCGATGACATTGAAGCACTGTGTCCTCTCACACGCCAAAAGCTTCACATTTATCTAACTTTGTGGGCACTATGATTTTGTCTCTATCACATAGCCCACTAAGGTAGATGAAGCATTTCGAGCCCGAGTGGATTCAGCCATGCAAGAAGAATTACATCGCTCGAGCTCAACAACGCCTCGGGAACTGGTCAAACGCCCAGATCCTCGCAAGCATAATATCATTGGCACAAAGTGGATCTACCGCAACAAGCAAGATGAAAATGGCCTTGTGGTGAGGAATAAGGCACGATTTGTAGCTCAAGTCTACACACAGTCAAGGAATTGATTTCGATGAAACTTTTGCACCTGTTGCTAGACTTGAGGCTATTCGTGATATTACTTGCTTATGCTAACCATCATGATATCACTTTATATCAAATGGATGTGAAAAGTGCATTCCTCAATGGTAAGCTTGAGGAAGAAGTATATGTTGCTCAACCCCGTGTTTTGAAGATCCAAAGAATCTCGAGAAAGTCTTCGACTCAACAAGGCCCCTATGGCCTCAAGCAGTGCCCCCAAGTGGTATGATACTTTGAAGGAATTCTCATGAAGAATGGCTTCACACCTGTTCACTCGACCCCACTCTCTGTATACTAAATCTTATGATGGTGAACTATTTGTGTGCCAAATATACGTTGATGATATTATCTTTGGTCAGACCGACCAACATTATAGTGCTGAATTTGCCTATATGATGAGTGAAGAATATCAAATGTCTATGATGGAGAGTTGAAATTCTTCTTAGGTCTTCAAATTCATCAATAGCGAATGGCATATTCATATCTCAGAGAAATACCTCAAGGATGTTCCGAGGAAATTGCATGCAAGATTGCAAAGGCGTCAATTCCTATGCCCACAAATGGCCATCTATGCAATCGATGAAAATGGTATTGACTTCGATCACAAGGTATACCGCCCATGATTGGTTCTTTATTGTACTTATGTGCATCTAGGCCAGATATAATGCTTAGTGTTTGCATGTGTGCCCGATTTCAAGCTACACCAAGGAATCACACCATAAGGTTGTGAAGCATATTCTTCGATATCTAGCTCACACACCAACACTAGGATTATGGTACCCCAAGGGCTCGCTTTTGATCTCATTGATATTCTCGACTGACTATGCCGGTGATCGTGGACCGCAAGTCAACATCCGGTACTTGTCATTTCTGACGATCGTTGGTCCGTTGGTCCTGAAGAAACAGAATCGCAGATCACCGCTTCATCGCGAAGCCGAGTACATTGCTGCTGGTTCTTGCTATGCTCAATTGTCGTGGATGAAGCAAACTCTCAAGGACTACGACATCAACGTGAAGAATGTGCCTCAATGAGAGTGCCATCAAGATTGCTCACAACCCAGCCAAAGACTCAAGACAAAGCACATTCAGATTCGCTATCATTTTCTTCGTGATCATGTGTTGAAGGGCTTACATCTCCATCGAGCACGTGAAGACCAAGAACAGCTAGCCGATATCTTCACAAAGCCCTTGGATGAGAAGAGATTTAGCAAGTTGTGGTGTGAGCTAAATATCTTAGAATCTTCGAATGTTCTTTGAATAGGACACTCATCCTAACTCTTATGCAAAATTGATGACTTAGATGTGCAACACATGAAGAAACGTTTTTCTTCAATCAATGAAGAACAACACTCTAAGTGTGAAGAAATTAATGAAGAATTTGATTCTTAGAACCCTACGACAATTGTACGCGGTGTCTCGAAATTATCATTCTTATACTATGGGTCACGCCACCACCAAAGTTATATATATATATATATATATATATATATATATATATATATATATATATATATATATATATATATATATATATATATATATATATATATATATGGGGTTTATGTCCTCTACAACACTCACTTATGGCTATTTCTTCAAGTTACGTTTTCGCTAAGTGAATGTGATCGACCCTTCCTCTATACTATACTCAACCCAATCCATTCACAAATTCTTCATGTGCGTCTATTTGAAAACTCGCTCAAAATCTTCATTGTGTCCTTGTCACCAAGAAATTATGAACTAAACATTAAACTAATCTTATCCAAATTTTCGCTTTGTTACCAAACCGCTACGCATCCCACCATAGACTTATCTATTCACCCACGATCTAACACGATCTCCACTTTTCAAGACGTAAGTGACACATGTCATGCGAATGACAAGGGTCAGGCCACGCTCATCCTAAATCTTCTGCAACAGTTTTTCATCAGCGACTATAAATACCCCTCACCCCTTCCTCACTTCCTTTACTCCGCCGACCTCTCTCCCGCCGAGCTTCAAACCCTAGCGCCGCTACTCCATCGCTCCGTGAGGAAGAGCTTCACCGCCGACTCGTCATTGTCAGATTTCACCGGTCAAGGAAATCTTCACTCCGCCGCCAGAGCTGTCTTCCTCCGCCGAAGTTAGGGCGTGAAGATCCGAATCGACGAGCTTCAAATCTACACTTCACGCTTCATCGTGTTCTTCATCCAGGTAATTAAAAGTTACTTTTACGCCTCTTTGATTCAAATGATTCCTACAAAATCTTCAAAGGTGTTTTTCTTCAAATCTTCACACACTAAAACACCTCACATGTCATCTCGTTTGATTCGCTTTCTAAGCATCATTTTTCTTCAAGATTCTCAATTGTGTGGATCTTCGATCTATACAACTCGAACCTAAGACAAAGAACGCTTAGTTAAATTCTTCAAGGCTCATCTCGTAAAAATCCTCAAACTTGTCCTTTCAAAAAAACTTTCGTAACGCATATGACCTCTCCAAAATCCTCGCAACTATACTCTGCTCATAGGTACTCATGTCCGCCGCTGAATCACTAGGTTCTCATCAACTTAAGTCATTTGCAGATTCCTCAAGAAAAGTTGCATACTTCTTCAGAGAACTCGATTGTTCAAATTCTCAATCAAGAATATGGCGACGGTAAGAAGCCGCAGAAAGGAGGAAAGAAGCCTCGAGGTCATGATCGCTTTTGAGATCCCCGAGGAAATTTACAAAGACTATCGCACACTCGATGAGGCCAAGTTTGGAAAGGAGAACAAAAATCAGCGCAAGGTGCGCATACAGAGGATTGAAAGGAGATGGGCAAGAGAATGGAGGGAGTACATGTAACACCCTGGATGTAAACTTCCCTTTTTGGGCAATATATCAACTTGACCTCATCCAATTCTTGGGGGTTTTGTCATGCTTGGCCTCTTCTTGTTTGGTTATGTGGGTTTTCTCTTTTCTTTGTTTTGCTCTTTTACCATATTGCATTTGTGTCTCTTGTCATCTTGCATTCCATTCTTATCATGTGCTTGTGGTGATCTCTCACATGTTAGGTTGTTGCATGTTCCATTCTCAAATTTGCATTACCATCTCCTCCTTCCTCTACTTCTTTCCTTTTCAAGTGCTATCTTTTCCTTTCTCAATTAATGTTCATCTTCTCCCTGCAAATCTTGCTCTTTGCACTAAACCTCTCTCGCCAAAATTCTCCTCATTTGAAGTTGTTTTGGTCAGTTCAATGACACAAGTTTGGAAATATTTCCAAACTTGTCTTATTTTTCTACCTCTAAAATGCCCATTACAATTTATTAAAATAGTGGGGAATTCCAGAGTTTGGGGATATTTTCCTTTCACTCCAACTCTTCTCATTTTTTTCTCTCTTTTTTTTTTCTTCTCTTTGGTTTTAAAAGGAAAAGAGAAAAGGAGGCAGAAGAAGAAGGGCAGCCCAAATGAGGCTCCCCACTGGCTCCGCCTTCCAAGCCGCCCACCCCTCAACCCTCAAGCAGCCCAAAGAGAGCGCTGCCACCCAGACGCCGTCTGCGACATTTCTCACCTGGCGCCTTTCTACCCCATGCGTCTCAGACGCCCACGTGGGCCTCGCGCCTTCACCACCAGCCACACATCACCAAGACCTCACCAGACGCCTTTTCGTCTAGCTCACGCTGGCGCAAGACATGGCCACGGGCTGCCGACGCTGTGGCTCCACCTGGCCGCCCTAGCCTCCTTTTTATCCCCCTCCGTGTCCACCCGACCCTAGGGTTTCTCTTCCTCTCGCCGCCGCCAGTGAGTAGCCACCAGATTTCACCGCCCCGCCTCCGTCCCGAAGCGCACTGAGAGCGCCACTGTCAGCTGGCGAGCCTCCGCCACCCAAGCCTCGCAGTCAGGTCCTTCTTTCTTCCTCGTCGCCGACTTCGCCCACGACGCCGACCACGGTGCCCGGACGACAAGTTCTCGACGCCTCGTTTTCCTCTCTTCCTCTCGGCCAGCCCACGGCGAATTCAGAGCTCCGCTGCCTCGCCGCCTGCCTCCGTCGACCCTGTCAAGGCCCTAGGGTGAGCTGGTAACGCCTCCTCTCCCATCCATCCCTTTGCATGTAGGCACCCACAGACTCTCTTTGGTCCAGGTCTCTGCCGCTACCAGTAGTGCTCCCAGCATGTCTCAGAGATTTTGGGTTCGAGTAGTTGGTCAGTGCGCCCTGCCGTGATTCCCCGCCGGTTCGCCCTTCGTGATCCTGCTGGTGTCCTCCACGCCAGACCCATTTTGAACGAGGGCGCAGAGCCAGCCAGAGCTCAGCTCGAGCCTGCCTCGCCGCCAGTCGCTGCTCCCCCTCTCGTTTCTAGGTCAGGCCTTGTAGTTTGGTCAAGCAGGTCGAGTCCCCGATCTTACCGACCTCCTAGCCTAGCCGAGCTGGTTTGCACCATCACCACTACGGGCGCACTGGTTCAATCCCAGCGCGCCTTTTTTAATTCTGCTGCTTTTTTCTTCTGCTCGCCTCTTCAAAGAAGAGTAGCAGCTAAGGGCCGAGGCCCTTCTCGGTCACCGCTTAGCCCAAAGGGTAGCAGGGCAGAGTCTCACCGGGAGACCCGGTTCGATTCCCCGAGGCTGCTTTTTTCCCCTTTAAACCTCGCTATGCCACTGCCTCTATGACAAGAGGGCCCCACCAACAGCCTCTCAGCCTCCATATTTATATTTTTCTTCCTTACCCCGCTTCCGCTTCTCGATTGCTTCCTTCCGCTTTTAGGCAAGTCCATTTTTGGACGCTTCCAACTGAAGATGCCATTTCGTTAACTTCCATTTTAGGCGTGTTTTGACTTTGTGCTTTCGTGATGATTTCTCTATCGCAACCCTAACATATTATATATGTTTTTGGGTAGAAAATCCCACCAACTCAGTGGTGGCATTAGTTTCTGCATTTGAGCAAGTTTATGATCATGTCTTTTTGCATCATGTTGATGTGTTGTTTTTCATGGGTATATTTATTGCTTTATGCGATGAGGTAGTTTGCACACTAACATGGCTTTGTACATCATGCCGGTATTGGAGGTTTCACGCCATTCTTGTTTTGCTCGCCATATCCAACCCGCATCCGATTCCGTGATTCTATATCGATTTCTACCAAATCATCTCATCTTTCCGATGGCATACTTGGTTTGCCAAGTTGATGCCTGGTTCATCATTTTCCTTCCGGAGTGCATATACGCATTGCATATCACATCTCGCATATCATGTCATGTTTTGCATCATGTTGATTGTGCATTGCACCGTGATTTATTGTGGTTCCTTTGTTTTGTTGTTGCTTTGGGTAGAGCCGGAGACGAGTACGTGAACGAGGAACCTGTTGAGAACGCTTACGAGGATCAAGCTTTCGACAACTCGAGAACATTGCGTGCAAGATGATCATACCTCGATATCACTTCTATCTTTGTTATGCTAGTTGCTCGCTTTTTGCTATGCCTATGCTGCGATGCCTACCACTTGCTATATCATGCCACCCATATTGCCATGTCAGCCCCTAACCATCCTTTCCTAGCAAACCGCTGATTGGCTATGTTACCGCTTTGCTCAGCTCTCTTATAGCTGCTAGTTGCAGAAGTGAAGTTTGTTCCTTGTTGAACATGGAGTTGTTGTTCCTTGTTGGAACATGTTTACTTGTTGGGGATATCACCATATATATATATATCTGCTATGTTTAACACATCTATATACTTGGTAAAGGGTGGAAGGCTCGCCTTATGCCCGGTGTTTTGTTCCACTCTTGCCACCCTAGTTTCCGCCATACCGTGTTATGTTCCTTGATTTCGCTCTCTTACACGGTTGGGTGATTTATGGGACCCCTTGACAGTTCGCTTTGAATAAGACTCGCCCAAAGAAGGCCCAACATTGGTTTTACCATTTGCCACCTAAGCCTTTTTCCCCGGTTTTCGCGAGCCCGAGGGTCATCTTATTTTAAACCCCCGCCAATGCTCCTCCGAGTGTTGGTCCAAACTAGAGCCACTTATGTGCCAACCGAGGCAACTTGGGGCATCTTCGGCTGTCAGACGAGTGTTCATCCGGATGTGCCTCGAGAACGAGATATGTGCAGCTCCTATCGGGATTTGTCGGCACAATCGGGCGGCTTTGCTGGTCTTGTTTTATTGTTGTCGAAATGTCTTGTAGTCCGGGATTCCGAGATTGATCGGGTCTTCCCAGAGAAGGAATATCCTTCGCTGACCGTGAGAGCTTATAATGGGCTGTTGGGACACCCGCAGGTAATATCTTTCAAAGCCGTGCTCGCGGTTATGAGGCGATGGGAATTTGTTAATGTCCGTTGTAGAAAACCCAAAGTTGACCTCAATAAAATACACATCAATCAAGCTGTAACTGTGATGGTCTCTTCTCGCGGAGTCCGGAAGTGAACACGGTGTTGGAGTTATGTCCGACGAAGTAGTTCAGATCACTTCTTGATCGCTACTAGCTTCACGACCGCTTTTGCTTCTCTCTCGCTTCTTATGTATGTAGCCACCATATATGCTAGTCGCTTGCTGCAGCTCCACTTTACTACCTTGTCCTTCCTATTAGCTTAAATAGTCTTGATCTCGCTGGTGTGAGATTGCTGAGTCCCCGTGACTCATGATTCTTCCAAAACAGTTGCAGTGTTCCGACGATGCCAAGGCAGTGACTCAACCGAGCTCAAGTGGAGTTCGACGAGGAACGTGGTCGTTATTATGTGTCTTTTCCAGATGATCAAGAGTGGTGCCCAGCTTGGGACGATTCGGGATCTGTGTTAGCATTTGGGGTATCTTCTTTTATTTTGGTTCCGTAGTCGACCTTGAGTGTACTCAATGATGGATGTTTATTTATGTACTGTGAAGTGGCAATCGTAGCCAACTATGTATCTCTTTCCTTAATTATTACATGGGTTGTGTGAAGATTACCTCACTTATGACATTGCTTTCAATGCGTTATGCTCTAAGTCGTGCCTCGACACGGGAGATATAGCCGATCGGGCGCATAAGTTGGTAATCGAGCCTTCCCACTTAGGAGCCCCTACTTGATTGTTTGTCATGCGTTGTTGAGTCTAGAATGGAAAATGTTTTGAGTCTTAGGATTATATATATCGGAGAGTAGGATTCTTTTTACTCCCCACCCTTCATCGCCTGTGAGGTCTCCCCGACGAGAGTTTGACTCTTCTCTCCCAAATTTCACTAAAAAAATTTTAGGATCACGTGGTATCTTGGAATCGTCCGATGGTTTTGTGACGAGAACATTGTTCTTGGTGCCTCCCGACATTTAGGGGTTGTGGCAAGGTCCCGGAGTTGAGCTCCGAGGTGTTGTCGCCACAATTTTATCGCTGCAGCTCGAATACCCGAGTTTTACCGACATCGAAATCTCTTTTGTGCAGCTTGTTGGTGAGATAACCCCGATAGCCCAAAGATCGTGGCGAAAAGGGAGTATTGCCATGACTTGTATAACGGATGTTTTTCAAGGTCGAGGTACACGATTTCGAGGATTTCTTGGTTATGTGTTGACGGATGGATACAATTGATCTAGGTATTGTTAGTTTGGGTGATATATTTTGTGTCCCCGTATCCCCAACACCGATTGCATAACCGTAAAGTTTTGGGAGTTTATAGGTGGGAATTCTAGTAGCTTACAGTGATATTCTTTCCGATGATGTATGATTTGAGATTGGGGTTCAAAGTTCAGTGGTCCGCCCATTCACTTGGCCGATTTACAGTGGTCGCGAGACGCCTTAAAGAATCCTTGGCTATGCTGATTCGGGACGCCTTGTTAGTCATTCGTGACGCCTGCTATACGTCAGGTCCGTGTGGGCCCCACCACTAACACTTTGGGCGTAAATTCTATCATGTGTTTGTTCCGCCATTCTAGAAGCCAACCTTTTGTTTTCAGCCAGATATTCAATTGTTTCTATGATATGTTGTTTCCATATCTTTATCTAAGTGGCTTCTCACCTTAATGGACGGTGATGATTAACTTTGAATTCATTCGCTCATTCTGTTCAATGTTTATTGTGAAGACTATATGTTGCAATTTCTATCCGCTGATTCTACTTGTCAATTTGTCTATCAAAGGACTAACGGATGTCACCTCTTCAGATGGCTCCGCCAACGCCTCAATCCGGATCGCAATGATGGGGATCACCAACCTCCACCTCCACCTCCACCTCCGCCTCCAGAGGCCCGGCAAGCTATCATGGCAGCCACCAATGCCAATGCTCGATGATTTTGCAGCTCTTGCAAGAACGCATCAGGGCAAGGCAATCAAGGCAATCAAGGAAATCAAGGTCAAGGCAACAATCAGCCACACTTTGCTACTTCTCACCGGCCTCGCTAATCAGTCAAGTTCTTTCAGCTTCGTGTCGAGGCCACAGACGCCGACGATTGGTTAGTGGATATCTGCAAGCACTTTGATCTGTAGCAATGTCGACCGAGGACTTTGTCAAGTTTGCATCGCTTCAACTCAAGGATCAAGCTGCCGAGTGGTACCAAGAATACAAAGATTCCAGAGGAGGTCGTGGTCATTACTCGATGAGTTCCGCCGTGATTTCGTGAGCTCATCACATTCCAAAAGTGTTGTTGAGAGCAAGCGTGAGGAGTTCCGCAATCTCAAGCAGGCACCATGTCCGCTCTATCAATACAATATCCAGCCTGTAAGCTCGCTTGCTTTGCTAAGCAAGACGACTGATGAAAAGAGTATGATCTATCAATTCAGAGGTGGTCCGAGAGAAGATCTGCAATTACCTCTTGTGCTGTTTGAGCCGATAAGTATGATGATTTCTACAACATGGCACTCAAGCAAGAAGCTGCCCAGCTCAAATGTGAGGCTTCTAAGAAGAGAATCAGGATGCGCTTCAGTCCTCTTCGTCCTCTCAAGTGGCAGCTAAGCAAAGAAGTTTTACTCGCCCTCCTCCGCTCCACCACCTTACCAAATAGAAGAACTCAGTGGCCGTGGATCTTCCCACCCACCCAACCCAAGCTATCGTAACAAGTCTAATTCTCAAGCTCCAAGGTCAAGTGCTCCTTACCACCGTCTGCTTCTCTCGAGGTCACTTGCAACAAGTGTCGCAGAAGGGTCACTATGCTAACAAGTGCTTCAACCAGAGGCGCCTTCCACCTCCTCCTCCCGTGAAATCTTCCAAGAATGCAAAGGGTCAAGCATAATCCAAAGTATGCCAAGGTCAATATGATGAATGCAGCTCAAGCAGAGGAATCTTCGATGTGATAATGGGTAATCTCTCGCTAATGATATTCCCGCAAAAGTTTTATTTGATACCGTGCATCGCTTTTTCATTTCGAGACCTTTGTTGCCAAGCATGAATTTGTGACTTAAAAGATTCCTATTCCGCTGAAGATTGTGTCCCCTGCAAGCAAATGACAGCTAATAATTATGTCCCTGATGTTTCTATCAAGATGGGCGATTATAGATTTCTTTCTAAACCAGCTTGTTCTTGGTGACTCGGATATTGATCTTATTCTCGAATGGATCGGCTTTATCAAGACAAAGCTCACTTGATTGTGCTGCTGTGGAAATTCAATTGACTCACTCTTCTAATGATGTGATCATCTATGCCACTCGTGATGAAACCATTCGTTGTTTTCTCTCAATGAGAAGGGCGAACTGAATGCCATCTCTCGATTCCAAATGCTTGTGAGTACCAAGATGTCTTTCCGTAAGAGCTTCCGGTATGCCTCCTCATCGCCGCTTGAGTTCAAGTATCGATCTTGAGCCCGCATCGAACCCGCTTGCAAGCGCCCATACAAGCTTGGACCTGATGAGCTGAGGGAATTGAAGAAGCAGCTCGATGAACAAGAGCGTCTGGTTTGATCGCATCGAGTTCATCTCCTTGGGGTTGTGGTGTTCTTTTGTCCGAAGAAGGATGGCACGGACCGACTTTGTGTCGACATCGCCCATTGAATAAGAAGACAATCAAGAACAAGTATCCACTTCCCAACATCAATGAGCTTTTCGAGCAACTCAAAGGTGCTAAAGTGTTCTCTAAGCTTGACCTTCGTGATGGGGTATCATCGATTCGATTCGTGAACAAGATATTCCCAAGACAAAGATTCGTAATGCTTTGGTTCTATGAATATACTCGCCATGTCTTTCGCCTCGCCAATGCTCCTCCAACTTTCTCTGATGATGAACTTCATATTCAATCCCTACACCAATGAATTCGCCTTGGTCTATCTTGATGATATTTTGGTCTTCCAAGAATAAGAAGGATCATGCCAAACATTTGCGATTGGTGCTAGACAAGCTCGTAGAGTATCAATTCTATGCTAAGTTCTCCAAATGTGAATTTTGGCTTGATGAAGTGCTTTATCTTGGTCATATCATCTCCGCCAAGGGTATCACAGTTGATCCCGAGAAGGTGTCCGCAATTGTGAATTGGGAACCTCCTCGTATGTCAAGCAGCTCCGCAGCTTTTCTTGGTCTTGCAAGCTATTGTCAAGATTCGTTGAGAACTTCTCCAAGATTGCAAAGCCTCTTTCCAACCTTCTCCGTAAGCATGTGAAGTATGTCCGTCTCCCGAGTGTGACGTTGCTTTCAATACTCTCAAAGAGAAACTCGTCACAGCTCCCGCCTTGACTCCTCCCGATGAATCCAAGCCATTTGAAGTTTTCTCGTGATGCTTCTTCAAGGTCTCTTGCTGTGTTAATGCAAGAGAAGAGAGTTGTGGCTTATACCTCTCGCCAGCTTGAAGCTCAACGAGAAGAACTACCCCACTCACGATCTTGAGTTGGCGGCAGTTGTCCATGCATTAATAACGTGAGACATCTCTTGTTGGGAAGGAAAGTGGACATTTTCACCGATCACAAGAGTCTCAAGTACATCTTCACTCAACCCAACCTCAACCTCAGTGCACTGATGGGTCGAAATGATTCAAGAGTACAACCCAAGTATTGAATATACTCCGCAAGGCCAATGTCATTGCAGATGCTTTGAGCAGAAAGCTTATCGCAATAGCCTAATCCTCAAGCCCTTTCACCGGATCTCTCGTGAAGCTTTCCGCAGTCAATCTTCGTTGTTCCTCAAGGCTTTCTTGCCAACCTCATAGTATCTCCTACTTTGGAAGATCAGATTCGTGAGGCTCAACTTCTGGATACCATGGTGAAGAAAGTGAAACGTGGTATCGATAAGGGCATTTCCAAGTACAAGTGCTTCCACGCTGATGACAAAGACACTGCTCTTTTGAGGACCGGATTGTGGTTCCTAAGGGTGATCTCATAAAAGTCATTATGAACGAGGCTCACAATTCGCTTCTATCCATTCATCCCGAAGTACGAAGATGTACCATGACCTCAAGCAATATATTGGTGGACTCGAATGAAGCGAGAAATTGCTCAATTCGTGAATGAGTGTGATGTCCGCAGAAGAGTGAAAGGTAACACCAAAGACCACCGGTCTCCTCCAACCTCTTGCTATTCCCGAATGGAAGTTTGATCATATTGAAATGGACTTCGTGGACTGGCTTTCCAAAGTCCAAGCGTGAAATGATGCTATCTTCGTTGTCATTGACAAGCTTACTAAAGTGGCTCATTTTCTTCCTATCAAAGAATCCATCACAAAGAGCTCGGGCCAAGTGAGCTATACACCTCCAGATTGTCTCCTTGCACGGCATTCCACAAGTGATCTCTTCTGACTGCGGCAGATCTTTACCTCCAAGTTTTGGGATTCTTTTCGTAAGGCCATGGGCACCAACATTCGTTCAAAGACAGCTTTCCATCCTCAAACAAGTGGCCAAGTCGAGCGAGTTAATCAAATCCTTGAAGATATGCTCGTGGCTTGTGTCATTTCTTTCGTATGAAGTGGGAAGATTGTCTTCCATATGCCGAAGTTCTCTTACAACAACAGCTTCCAAGCGAAGTTCGGCAAGGCCCCATTCGAAATTTCTATGGCGTAAAGTGCCGATTCTCTCAATTGGTCCGAGACATGTGAACGCTAACTTCTTGGCAATGACTTGATCACGTATGTAAGAAATGTGCCAAGTCATTCGTGAGAATTCAAAGCCGCGAATCGCTACCAGAAGAGCTATTATGATGATAAGCACCGTGATGTGACTTTTGAAATCGGAGACCATGTCTACCTCCGCTCTCCAATGAAAGGCACTGCCGCTCGTATCAAAGGGAAGCTTGCCCCTAGATACGTGGGTCCTTTCAAGATCATTGGGAAAAGAGGCGATCTCGCCATCAACTTGAGCTTCCATCCAACTTTGCAAATGTGCATGATGTGTTCACGTGTCACAGCCTTCGCAAGTGCTTCAAGACTTGAACGCACTATCAACTTCAAGAGATTGACCTTCAAGAAGATCTCTTATCATGAGCACCCCTGCTGCTATTCTTGAAGAAACCGAAAGCAAGACTCGCAACAAGTCAATCAAATTCCTGAAAGTGAAGTGGTCACACCATTCAACCGAGAAGCTACCGGGAGCGAGGATCACCTCCGTCCGAATATCCGAGTTCTTTCAGCTTCTAGATCTCGGACGAGATCCTCTTGTAGTGGTGGAGTGTTGTAACACCCTCGATGTAAACTTCCTTTTGGGCAATATATCAACTTGACCTCATCCAATTCTTGTGGGTTTTGTCATGCTTGGCCTCTTCTTGTTTGGTTATGTGGGTTTTCTTTTCTTTGTTTTGCTCTTTTACCATATTGCATTTGTGTCTCTTGTCATCTTGCATTCCATTCTTATCATGTGTTTGTGGTGATCTCTCACATGTTAGGTTGTTGCATGTTCCATTCTCAAATTTGCATTACCATCTCCTCCTTCCTCTACTTCTTTCCTTTTCAAGTGCTATCTTTTCCTTTCTCAATTAATGTTCATCTTCTCCCTCGCAAATCTTGCTCTTTGCACTAAACCTCTCTCGCCAAAATTCTCCTCATTTGAAGTTGTTTTGGTCAGTTCAAATGACACAAGTTTGAAATATTTCCAAACTTGTCTTATTTTTCTACCTCTAAAATGCCCATTACAATTTATTAAAATAGTGGGGAATTCCGTGAGTTTGGGGATATTTTCCTTTCACTCCAACTCTTCTCATTTTTTCTCTCAGGCTTTTTTCTTCTCTTTGGTTTTAAAAGGAAAAGAGAAAAGGAGGCAAGAAGAAGAAGGGCAGCCCAATGAGGCTCTCCCCACTGGCTCCGGCCTTCCAAGCCGCCCAACCCTCAACCCCAGCAGCCCAAAGAGAGCGCCTGCCACCACCAGACGCTGTCTGCATGCATTTCTCACTGGCGCTTTCACACCATGCGTCAGACGCCCACGTGGCCCCCTCGCGCCCCACCAGCCAGCCATCGGTTACAAAACACCACCAGACGCTTTTCTCTAGCTCACGCCACAAGACAAGACATGGCCACGGCTGCCGACGCTGCGGCTCCACCCGCCGCCTAGCCTCCTTTTTATCCCTCTCCGTCCATCCGACCCCTAGGGTTTCCTCTTCCTCTCGCCGCCGCCAGTGAGTAGCCACCAGATTTCACCGCCTCCCGCCTCCGCCCCGAGCGCACTGAGAGCGCTGCCAGCCGGGCGAGCTCTCCGCCACCCAAGCCTCGCAGTCAGTCCTTCTTTCTTCCTCGTCTGTCGACTTCGCCCACGACGCCGACTACGGTGTCTCGGACGACAAGTTCTCGACGCCTCGCTTCTGCCTTCCTCTCGGTCAGCCACGGGCAGAATTCAGAGCCTGCTGCCTCGCTGCCTCTGCCTCCGCCGACCCCTGTCAAGGCCCTAGGGTGAGCTGGGTAACGCCTCCCTCTCCCATCCATCCCTTTGCATGTAGGCACCCACAGACTCGCTTGGTCTGCGGTCTTGCCGCTACTCAGAGTGCTCCCATGTCTCAGAGATTTTGGGTTCAGTAGTTTGCCGTTGTGCGTGGTGCCGTGATTCCCGCCGGGTTCAGGCCCCCGGCTTCGTGATCCTGCAGGTGTCCTCCTCTGCAAGACTCCATTTTGAACGAGGGCGCAGAGCCGCCAGAGCCGCAGCTTGCCTCGCCGAGTCGCTGCTCTGCCTCTCCAGCAGCTCTAGGTCGTGGCCTTGTAGTTTGGCTCAAGTAGGCCGAGTCCCCGATCTTACCGACCCCTAGCCTAGCCGAGCTGGTTTGCACCTGGCTGCACACTCACGGGCGACTGGTTCAATCCTGTGCGCGCCTCTTTTTAATTATGTTTTCGCTTCTTTCTTCGCTTCGCCTCTTCAAAGAAGAGTAGCAGCTAAGGGCCGAGGCCCTTCTCTCACACGCCTAGCCTGGGTAGCAGGGCAGAGTCTCACCGGGAGACCCGGTTCGATTCCCCGAGGCTGCTTTTCTTCCCCTTTTTAAACCTCGCTATGCCACTGCCTCTATGACAAGAGGGCCCCACCACCACCTCTCAGCCTCCATATTTATATTTTTTTTTCCTTACCCCGCTTCCGCTTCTCGATTGCTTCCTTCCGCTTTTAGGCAAGTCCATTTCGACGCTTTCCAAATCTGAAGATGCCATTTCGTTAACTTCCATTTTAGGCAGGTTTTGACTTTGTGCTTTCGTGATGATTTCTCATCGCAACCCTAACATATTATATATGTTTTTGGGTAGAAAATCCCACCAACTCAGTGGTGGCATTAGTTTCTGCATTTGAGCAAGTTTATGATCATGTCTTTTGCATCATGTTGATGTGTTGTTTTTCATGGGTATATTTATTGCTTTTATGCTATGAGGTAGTTTGCACACCTAACATGGCTTTGTACATCATGCTGGTATTGGAGGTTTCACCATTCTTGTTTTGCTCGCCATATCCAACCCGCATCCGATTCCGTGATCTCTATATCGATTTCTACCGAAATCATCTCATCTTTCCGATGGCATACTTGGTTTGCCAAGTTGATGCCTGGTTCATCATTTTCCTTCCGAGTGCACATACGCATTGCATATCACATCTCGCATATCATGTCATGTTTTGCATCATGTTGATTGTGCATTGCACCGTGATTTATTGTGGTTCCTTTGTTTTGTTGTTGCTTTGGGTAGAGCCGGAGACGAGCACGTGAACGAGGAACCTGTTGAGAACGCTTACGAGGATCAAGCTTTCGACAACTCGAGAACATTGCGCAAGATGATCATACCTCGAAATCACTTCTATCTTTGCTATGCTAGTTGCTCGCTTTTTGCTATGCCTATGCTCATGATGCCTACCACTTGCTATATCATGCCACCCATATTGCCATGTCAGCCTTAACCATCCTTTTCCTAGCAAACCGCTGATTGGCTATGTTACCGCTTTGCTCAGCTCCTCTTATAGCGCTGTTAGTTGCAGTGAAGCTGAAGTTTGTTCCTTGTTGAACATGGAGTTGTTGTTCCTTGTTGGAACATGTTTACTTGTTGGGGATATCACAATATATATATATATCTGCTATGTTTAACACATCTATATACTTGGTAAAGGGTGGAAGGCTCGGCCTTATGCCCGGTGTTTTGTTCCACTCTTGCCACCCTAGTTTCCGGCCATACCTGTTATGTTCCTTGATTTCGCTGCTCACTCTGCTGGGTGATTTATGGGACCCCTTGACAGTTCGCTTTGAATAAGACTCGCCCAAAGAAGGCCCAACATTGGTTTTACCATTTGCCACCTAAGCCTTTTCCCCGGTTTTCATGAGCCCGAGGGTCATCTTATTTTAAACCCCCGCCAATGCTCCTCCGAGTGTTGGTCCAAACTAGAGCCACTTGCGGTGCCACCGAGGCAACTTGGGGCATCTTCTGCTGTCGACGTAGTGTTCATCCGGATGTGCCCGAGAACGAGATATGTGCAGCTCCTATCGGGATTTGTCGGCACAATCGGGCGGCTTTTGCTGGTCTTGTTTTATTGCTGTCGAAATGTCTTGTAGTCCGGATTCCGAGATTGATCGGGTCTTCCCAGAGAAGGAATATCCTTCGCTGACCGTGAGAGCTTATAATGGGCTGTTGGGACACCCCGCAGGTAATATCTTTCAAAGCCGTGTCTGCATGTTATGAGGCGATGGGAATTTGTTAATGTCCGATTGTAGAAAACCCAAAGTTGACCTCAAATAAAATACACATCAATCAAGGCAGTGTAACCGTGATGGTCTCTTCTCACGGAGTCCGGAAGTGAACACGGTGTTGGAGTTATGTCCGACGAAGTAGTTCAGATCACTTCTTGATCGCTACTAGCTTCACGACCGTGCTTTTGCTTCTTCTCGCCTCTTTATGTATGTAGCCACCATATATGCTAGTCGCTTGTCTGCAGCTCCACTTTACTACCTTGTCCTTCCTATTAGCTTAAATAGTCTTGATCTCGCTGGTGTGAGATTGCCGAGTCCCCGTGACTCACAGATACTTCCAAAACAGCTTGCAGTTCCGACGATGCCAAGGGCAGTGTGACTCAACCGAGCTCAAGTGGGAGTTCGACGAGGAACGTGGTCGTTATTATGTGTCTTTTCCAGATGATCAAGAGTGGTGCCTGGCTGGGACGATTCGGGATCTGTGTTAGCATTTGGGGTATCTTCTTTTATTTTGGTTCCGTAGTCTGACCTTGAGTGTACTCAATGATGAATGTTTATTTATGTACTGTGAAGTGGCGAATCGAAGCCAACTATGTATCTCTTTCCTTAATTATTACATGGGTTGTGTGAAGATTACCTCACTTATGACATTGCTTTCAATGCGGTTATGCTCTAAGTCGTGGCCTCGACACGGGAGATATAGCCGCAGATCGGGCGCATAAGACATGTATGTTACTCCAAAGTATATGAAGAAATTCACACTTAATCCTCCATGCCCAAGAGCTCCATTGGCACCGCCAAGAAGTTTAATTCCCACCAACATCAAGCCAAGTTGGCTAGATAAGCCAAAGAAGCAAAGGAGGAAATTCAATGAAGACTCACATCACATCGCCACTAAGGCCTCTCGCTGCCTAGGAAATCAATGGCAAAGAAGCCCGCCAAGACAAGCCAAGTGTTTCACCAACAAGGTTCTCGCGCCAAGTTCTCGCAATGCCCTCACGGCCAGAATCTTCAAACCTCACTTGACAATTCCTCATGCCGCCTCCCGCCTCCAAAGTCCTCACCGCCTCGCAAAGTCCTCAAGACTGCAGCATCCGCCACGGCCAAAGGATCGCAGCATCTCTATTGCCTCCGTGTCTCAAATGAGTTCCTCACCACACCAAATTCTTCATCAGCCCCACTCATTGAAGACAAAGGCAACGGCCGATTTGAGATCCTCGCCAAGTCCAAGAAGAAACAGTTGCCTTCCAAGTGCCATCCGACGATGAAGTCGGCGATGATGAACTTGCGTAAATCATCGTGAGACAAACAAGAAAGGGTCATGAGCCAAAGGCACAACTGCGGCATCGCTATTGGATCCTAAGTTGATCCTCGATTATATTGATCTCGCACAAGGACGCAAACACGCTTATGCTCGATTTCAAATTGACTCGCCAAAGTCACATGTCGACCCACTTCATCTCTCAAGAGAAATGGAAATTTGAGAAGGCCAGCAGATCAAGAAGGCTCAAGACAGAAAGAGAAGTTCCCGAGGAAAACATTTTCTTTGACAACTGATGAATTTATAAAGATCCAACCAAATCAAAGCCCTCAGTGATGATTTCGATGCTTATTATGCTGATTGGCAGGAGCCAAAGTCAGTTTGTTAAACCGACCGAGAAGTTCACAAATGTTGCAGCCCTAACGCAACAGAGTTCCTCAGTCAAGCTTTTGCTCACCCCATCAAGAACATGCCAAGATCACGATGACATTCAGTCAAGGAGATATTAGTTCCGTGGCTAATGACTCCATACCACCACGAAGAAATTGCCAGGCATCCACTAGTGGTGAGCCCAAGAAAATGAAGAAGTCAGGCAATCAGACTGGCCAGCTCAAGAAATTCAATCAGATTCCTCACCTCCTCCCGCTACTTACACCAACTCCTATCCTTCCATCTCGATCGATGTGAAGAAGACCAAGGCTCGCAGAGCGAGTCAGGAAGAAAAGGAAAGCATCACCGCTTCAGATTCTTCAAATTCAAGAAAATGAAGCCTATGACCAGCTCTTTTGAAAAACCCATTGATGCTATTCTCGATCTCCACCATGCCATCAAAGGACCTTGTTCCTTTGGTGAAGAATATGTGATCCCTAGCGGATCCGATGAAGAAAATCATTCCCATCGCTTCGTGAGAGCGATTGATGAAGAAATTGAAGTGGATGCGATCCCTTCAACACTAGCTTGTTTCTCGCCAATGCCTCATTTCACAAACAAGAGGTCAAGCGCTGAAGAACTTGAAGATGAAGACGTGATATTGGGAGTACTACGCTTAGTGATGAATGATGACTTTGGGAAAGTCAAGACCCCAATTCCCCACTCTTCACCCCACTACAACAAATATCTCACCCCCGCACCAACCGCTCAAATGGGCTCAAGAAACTCACCCCACCTCGTCTCAGCATAAAGAAATTCCAGCCACTAGTGTCAAGAACCCGTCACGTCACGATCATATGACAACTGAGATCAAACGAAGAGGAACCAGAAATTCTCACCAAGAACCTGAGATTGCGATTCCCGAGGTCGTGATGCAACTCACTAACACTCCACTACCAAAGCCAAAGGATCCATTCTCACGCAAGCAAAAGTTCAAGGTCAAGATTTTTTAGCGAGCATGTATTCTTCATCGACTACAACCCATATGACTCGCCGCATAAGGAAGAGGCCTTCGATCGCTAGTCAAGCCAATTTCTATTCCTCGCTTGCTCAACAAAGACAAAGTCTTTGATCACGCACACATTCCTCATGTGGACATGGAATCTCCGCCGGGCTTCGAGCCGCCCTTAGTGTTCTTCACGATGTCGATTGTTAAATTTCTCGACCGACATATGTGATTGGAATGAAGAACCTATTCTTCGCCTTCTATGACGCCGCACATCACAGAGATTCTCAAGATGTGAACTCATGGGTGCTGGATCGATGTCGAAAAATACTCACTACAAGGCACCAAGCCATCGAATTGCTTCGTGTCCTACCACTGGCCCCTCCCTTGAAGGTGCTCGTTGCATCTACAAAGAACTTGAGCTTACAAATCACTACATGCAAGTTCTCGATGAAGCCTTTGAAGCTGTGGCAGGCCCCACTAACCAAATTCCTCGTCAAGGAATTATTGTATGTGCCTCTGACCGCTCATCGTGATTCTCGACGAAGACAATGAGTCCTATCAAAGGCCACGACTCAAATGATGAAGAAGTCATGGCATCATGAAGAATATGCTTTTCAATATCATTCATGGCTCCCTGCCAACTTCCATGATTTCTTCATGAGGACTCGCAAATATTGCTATGTCACCATTTGAGTCAAGCCTTATGCACCATGGATTATGAGATTCATCAGACAAGGTCCTCACTAAATTACAAGGTCGATACATCAACCACCGCAGCTTACTTGCCTCCAATTGAAGTCCTCAAACAGAAATTTTCCTCACCGATGACAAAGGCAAGGCAACCGCATGATAGATGAAGGCATTCGTCCCATTGATGGTCAATTTCGCAAGGTCGCATCCTATTCAACCAATGATGACTCGTCGCACATGACTCGCCGCCAACAACTCGCCAAGCAAAATCTCAAGCCACAAAGACCTGTGGTAATGACTCGACCGTGAGTTACTCCTCGCCTTCATCGTAAAGTTGATCGCAATCATAAATGGGTCAAGCGCCGCTTGGTTCAATTCTTCACAACATGACCTCAACACACAATGTAGTGAAGAAAACCAATACTACCTCCATGAAACCTTCAATCGCATTCTGGCTGTTCTGCTCTCATGTCTACAAATAAGAAGATCTCAAGGAAGAATTTGACTGGTCTGCACCTCCTCCAAGAAATACAAGAAGGTCAAGGTTCCTTCCTTGGTGGCTAGCTCTTATTCTTCATCGTATGATAATCGATGAAAATGAAGACTTGGACGACATCATGGCAGTCTTACTTCAACAACCGACTCGACAATGCCGGGCGCCCTCCATCAACTTGATATTCTTCGTATGCTTAGTCCTCGCTGATCCTTTTGGTCATTCATGACAAAGGGGAGAAAGTTGAGTTAGTCTTCGCCGGGGTCTATATATGCTTTGCTAAGTTACAACTCTCGCCTTTCCGAAACTTTATTGGATCGAGTTGTAATCTTAAACCCGATGGTGCTCGATACTTTTGATGTGTTCCTCTCGCATGCTTATTCCTTGTTATATGTTAATACACGATGTCAATTACATCACCACCATATTTCATCATGCTTCAATTTCTTCATATTTATATGTCAAATGCGTATGAATTACAAGATATAGGGGAGATCTCCATGATTCAACTCTTCAAGTGTGCATTGCCTCAAAAGCAAATTCATCACTATGCACATCTTCAGGGGGAGTTCTTCTATATCTTGCAATCAAATTCCTCAATATCAGTATTTACACTTCATATGTTTATCCCCGTTGAAAACTTAACCTATATTGTCATCAATCACCAAAAAGGGGGAGATTGTAAGTGCATCTAAAGCCCCTTAGTGATTTTGGTGCATTGAAGACTTATAGGTTAAGGGACTAATGAGTTTATGAGTGTACACAGGTCTATATGTCTATGAGGAGTTTGATATTTACAGAGAAAGTCGAATTTCTAAAATGAAGTTCTTCGATCAAGACTTTGGTATTCTCAAGACTTTCTCAAGACTTTGAAAGTGAATAAATTGTGTGACCTTGAAGACTTGGTATTCATTTGAGGAACATGAAGTGTGAAGACTTTTGTTTTTGTAGTTTCGCTTTCTTTCTTGAGTCATAGGAAACACCGATCGTTAAAGGGGTCGAGGAAATACTAAGGAAAATTTCCATGTGATGCTCAACTCAAAATCCTACACCTACCAATCCTTCGAGTGAAGCCATTGAAATCTCATACAGCTTCAATAATTTCTTCAAAGGACAAAGACGAAGTTCTTCCGGTCACCGAGAATTTGTTCTGACTAAGGAGTTAGGAATTCGCCAAAGGATTGCCTACACAAAGGAGGAACATGATAGCCTCCGAGGAATTTGAACCTCACATTTCGATCGCTGTTGCACGCGCCACCGTCCCAAAATATCTTATCCACCTAACGGTCATATCATTGAAGGGCATTTATGTCTTATCATGCCGGCTGCTCCCTAGGCTATAAATAGTCACCTCTACAACCACTAGCCAAGTTGGCTGCACCGAGAAACCGCCACTTGTCAATTGAGAGCATCCCATCCTCCGAGGACTTTGAGTGAAAATCATCAAGTGAGGAAAACCCAAACCCAAACACCTACAAACCCAAAGTGATTGAGCATCACTGAAGAGATTGATCCTGCGTGGATCCGACGCTTGTTACCTTTGAAGACTGTGCTTTTCCATTTGTTAGGCGCATGGTCTAGAGCATCCAAGAGGAATTTTGGATCGCCGAGTGACCAAGTTTGTGAAGGTTTGGAAGTCGGTGAAGACTTACCACGAGTGATTGGACGAGGTCCGTGTGACCTTAGTTCAAGGAGAATACGGTGAGGACTTGGTGTCCCGAGCTGCGTGCTCGGATCGGGTGTCCGGGACTATGTGTCCTCGAAGTTTAAATACTCACCGCTTCCAACTGACGCATAACCGAGATAGCGCTTGAACCGGCTACCAAATCATTGTCTTCACCAAGCTTTATCGGGTTCCATTTCCTCAACTCTTTCATTTCCCACATTACTGTGTTAAGTGCTTCATCATATCTCGTGTTTGAAGACTTTGATCAAGACTTTCTCAATTTCTCGCTCAATTTCTTCACCGCTTTGTCTTCATCTTGTGTTATCATGTGATTACGCTTCTCAGATCTGTGCTTGTCTTCATTTAATCATGATGACCATGCCCGTATTCTCGTTATGCTTACTTCGAGTACTTATTCATCAGAAGTAGTTCTTCTAAGGAATTTCCCCACCGCAAATTCTCGTTGAAGAATTCATAAAATCGCCTATTCAATTTCTCTAGTCGATATAACGACTTTCAAGTGACATTAAAAATGTTCATTGTGTTGCAAATATTCAATAAGAAATTGTGATGCAAAACTAACTTCATTTGGCTCCCAAATAAATTCTTAGGAAATCAATAAATAGGATAGCAAGAAATGACTTGACCGTTTATTTAAAAAATGTTTAAACTTTCCAAATGACCTCAAACTTTGCATGCATCTACAAAATGGTGCACCATATTTTTACCAAGTTACGTATTGAACGTAAAATCATTTACTAGCTAAACTAATTACAAACAGTGAAGAATTAAACAAAATAGTAGAAGAACAGATAGAAATCTACAAAAAAATGAAACCAAAGAAAAGGGGCCCTCGTGGCCTGAGGGAGGCCCAACCCACCTAAACCCCCACCATCTCCTTCCTCCTGTTCACGGGAGGGGTCGTGGCAGGGGATCCAGGCGCCATGGCCTCACCCCGGCCTCGTGGCGGCTATCCCGCGGCTTCCTCCAATGGATAAGAGCAATCCCCAACCCCCCTCCTCTCTCTCCCTGTCAAACCCTAGCCTTACTCCCCTTACTCCCACTCTGCTGCTTCCTCCTTCCCTCGAAAGCAAAGCTGCCGCCACCGCCACCATAGCCATGGCCACCTGCCAGTGCCTCACGACCAGAGGTGTCCAGGAGGACCTCGCCTTCAACCACGCCGCCTCATACCTGGATCAAGGCGGGGAACCACCGAATGTCTCCTTCGACCTACTTTCTTTCTCCGCCTTCTACCATCGCGACCAAGTTGTCGATTCCATCACACAGGTCCTCTCCGCCTCCCCATGCTTCTCCCCGAGACCACCGTGAGCCGGCCCATTCCCCTTCTCCCTTTATTTCTTCTCACATCGTAGGACGCCACCACCGCCCGGACTCCGTCTGTCCGCCTCAGGCACTCACAGGCCTGAGCCCGGGCCTCCTCCCACGCCTCCACTGCGTTCCCCATGCCCCGGGTCACGCGTCTGGGCCTTGCCTGCCATGTCACGGCTCACTGGGGTCCTCGCGCCCACGCATGTCCAACATTGCTGCCACGCCTCCCCCGCTCATTGCTAGAAGCCGATGCAACACATTTTGTCAGCCGGGCCGTCCAGTTCCTCGCACCGCCATGACGCCGCTGGGTGGGTCTCTGGCCCCGCCAGATCCGGCTCATGTTCTTATGCGTTCTCAAGGCCGTCAGAGCTCAAGATCGCGTTCTCCAAATACTGTCAAGGCCACACGCTATCACGCTGCCCACCACTGCTTCACTGCATCGCTACTATCTACTATAGTCTGCTACTAGTTAGCTTTTTCAATTTCTATGTTGATTGCTAGCCCCTAATCAGCTATGTTAAACAATTGTTAATATATGTAAAAATAATATGAGTAGGTAGTACACTTGACAAGGCTCAAATGTTTTCATTGGACCAAATCCACTTAATGCATGGATTAAATTCTATGAAAATCATAAGTTGCTATCTTCCTCATAAAATGAGAAACAGTTTTAATCTATAGCATTTGTGTTATGTGGTCTGTGTGTGTGTGCCGTATGTGGCCTACTGGGTTTTGCCCTAGAGTGGCCAGCCCTTATTAGTACTAGGTTTAGCTAGTAGTATTAATTAGTGACTAGATTAGCCTATGTGTAGATGACATGTGGGTCCCATTCAATTAGATTAGTTTTATTTATTTGTTTAGGTACAACCTATGAAATGTGGGCCACACCTCGCCTCTTTTGACTGGTCAAAGTTGACTTGGTCAACTCGGGTTTAAAACAAATTACAATAAACCGAAATTTTAGAAATTGATTAAAACTTTGAAAAATCATATAAAATAATCCGTAAGTCGATGAAAATACTTTGTACACAAAAGTTTTCGTAACAATGAGGCGAATCCGACGATCCCCATTCATCTCGCTCACATGCCCTTAGCATAGCTTAACATCAAACTTTTCCTCCGTTCTGCCTATCCAAAAATGTTTAACTCCGGAAAACTTTCCTGATGTTTTCCCTTCACGGTGATCGTAGCACCGCTGCTAGAACACCCTAGCCCTGCGGTGTTACCCCCGGCTATGCATCTGTGGTGCATTTGTTTGCATTATATTTATCGCTTTCTCCCTTCTCTCCAATAGACCCCGAGACCGCCGATGTTCCTCGTGATCGACTCACGCCGACGATGACCCTTCTTCCCTTTCAAATAAGCTTCTAGGCAAGCCCCCCTTTGATCATCCCGATATCGCCCATTCCATTCTCTCATGCTTGCATTAGATTTTGCTATCGTAATTGATTGCTCCTATTTCGATGCATAGCCTTCTTTTGTACTCGCTATTGTTACATTACCGCTTATCCTAAACTCGCTTAGTATAGGTTGGTTAGTGATCCATCAAGACCCCCACCTTGTCCTTGTTGCCCTCGCTTCATCATCAACGACTCAATCAATGTGATCGACGCACCGTGACTCTACATGTCACATCACATCACGCCCCTTTGTTGCTCGACCGCAGAGCTACTATCGAAAGTGCCGAGGGTGATCCTCATAACGCACTCGATGATAATTCTGTAGTGTAGCTATTCTAACATGGTCATCGAGGGTGATTTCTCTTTCACCATTCTCGATACCGCTCGTTGCTCAACACTTCAAGTGTGAACCTCGAGGGTGGTCCCTCTTATGTTCACCTTGATGATTACATTGAGTGGAATCCATCGGGGTGATTCCTCGTGTTTTCCTGCTTATGTCCGGACACACGGTTACCTTTGACTTTACTTTGAGACTGCTAGAAAGCCGCAAGGTCCTGAGAGCACCGGCGATGTGATGGTGGCGGCTGGTTGTTTAGCTGGATCACCCAGAGGGGGGGTGATAGCTCCGGACTTGTCCCGATGTACCGCCACTTCTTTTAATAATGCACTAACAGTTTGAGTATTTGTTCGAGTTGGCCTCTAGCCTTTACGCACTAACCACCACGCCGAGAATAGTTATGGGCCTCGACGCAGCAAAGATCGGCCGAAGCTTTGTCGACGTCCATGGTCACTGCTTACGCTTATCCGGCAGCTCCGGATCCGCCTTTTACGCAAGAACGCATCCCGAGTGCATCTGACGATGGGCCTGCACTTTGAGTGCTTAGGATGTAGACCGATGGGGACCTCTGCTGAGCCTAGGTAGGGCTACGACGTGTTGATCTTCCGAGGCCGCATCGAACCCTTAAAGGGTGTGTCCTACAGAGTGATCGAGCGTGTTGGAAAACATGGTGCACCTCAAGCAGGAAGATTATCTATTAATAGTCGTGTCCACTGTAATGGACGTTCAGACTTGTATCCTGATCCTATACAACTAGAAATGGATACTTGATATGTGATGGATATGTCTCTCCGAGATTGCTTTCTCGCAGGAGTCGAGGAAGGATCTCTCGGGCATTAATGATACAACATGCTTGTTAATTAAACTCCTATTCTTTACTCTTCTACATGTCAGCTAAGATGCTTGAGCTGCTTGAAGATGCTAGTCTTCGATAGGCTAGGCCTTCCCTCTATTCTAGCATTCTCGCAGTTCACCCATAGATACAACCTTTCTTTTGATACCAACGATACTTAGTATAGATCTCGATGCTTGTGAGTACTTTGGATGAGTACTCACGGCTGTTTTGCTACCCTTTTCCCCTTTCTTCCTTCTTTTCCTATTGTTGCAACCAGCTGGTGGATCCTCAGAGCTGCATTCCACCCCTGCTGCCTTACTTACTACATGGAGACCTCCGACGCACTGAGTAGTTAGGAGGTCCTGCAGGAGGCCTTTGCACTTCGATCGTTGATGTTTGTACTAGCATTCTTAAGGCATCCTTGTTTAACTTATGTCCGTATCAGATATTGTTGCTTCCACGACTCTTGTGTATCGAGCTTGTATTCGAGCCTCCGCTTGTAATATAAAGCTTGTATTATTTTGATTTGTGTCTAGAGTTGTGTTAGATATCTTCCGTGAGTCCTCGATCTTGATCGCATAATCGCTTATGCAGTATGATTAGTGTACTCGTCAATCAAGCGCCACAAGTTGGTATCGAGGTACTCCTGACGCATTCCCCTTTCCAACTCCTTGGCCGGTTGAGTCTAGTATTTGAAAACTGATTTACTAACATGGTTGTGTGGCTTATGGCCCACGCCGCCATTGGATGGTGTAGGATCTTTTACTCCTCTTCTATATTCCGGGGCTCGATCTCTCTTATATTCGGCTTAAATGATTTTTGCTAACTAAACATTAGGATCTCGTGATCACATCCACCCGTGAGGTTGGTATTAACCCTTTCTTGAATTAAGGGCCAAGTTCTCGCTTCATAATGGACATCATTGTGTGGATCCTCATATCGAGGGCACCCTATGTTGTCACTTGCAAATCCTCACTCCAAATGGGTTATCTTCGACGCTGATGTAGCCTTTGCTATGCCCCGTTGTTGAATCCCTCCATCGCGTATACGCGTACACCTAGTATGTCCGATGCTTCTCTTGTCCGAACTCATATGAACAACGTGTAATTGGCCCCACATATGTATCGTATGTCTCCAATGACTAATGCGATTGTACATACCGCGCTTTGCTCATTGTTCGTGTTTCAGCATGAATGACTCCTTACACTTGCTCCAACCCTTGCTAAACTACACCCTATTGCATCTAAGGTGATATTTAGACCCGCTTAGTCGTGGACTGGTGGTGGCAACCCACCACCTCCCAATACATTCGCCGGAATGATACAACAATTTGATGTTGAATCGCCAAATCATGGTACCAGTCATGGCTTCGCTTCCGCGTCTCCAATATGAATCAAGAACCAACCCTAGTAACACTTCAATACTTTATGATCTCAACCCTATCATCTAGCTGCAGCTCATCTCCGCCCTGATGCCGATGACTAGCTCCGTGACATCAATTTTGAGTTGAGTCCATCGACAGCCCCTCGCCAACTACGCCACCTTCGTGGTAAATTACCCAAACATCCTGGCTGCTCAATGGTGGTGTCGTGTCAAACCCGGATCTCGGTAGGGGCCCCTTTAACTGCATGCCTAAGGCGGATGGTAATAGGAGGCGGAGGACAATGTTTACCTGTGTTCGCCCTCCTCGATGGAGGTAATAATTCTACTTCCTGCTTGATTGATCTTGATGATATGAGTATTACAAGAGTTGATCTACCACGAGATCGTGAGAGGCTAAACCCTCGAAGCTAGCCTATTATTATGGTTATCGTTGTCCCACGGACTAAACCTCCGGTTTATATAGACACCTGAGGGGCTAGGGTTACACAGTAGCGGGTTACATGGGAGGAGATCTGGACACATCCGATTTGCCAAGCTTTCCTTCCACGCAAAGGAGAGCCCCATCCGACACCTGGACTAAGTCTTCGATCTTGTATCTTCATAGTCCAACAGTCCGCCAAAGTATATAGTTCGGCATTTCGAGGACCCTTAATCCAGACTCCTCAAGAGTCTCCCGAACCAGCTTCAATGACGACGAGTCCACAGCATGATTGTCTTCTCGTGCATTGCAAGGCGGGTTCTTCTCCCACCGAGTATCAGAGAGTAGTGTCCGGCTTCCCATGAATGTTGCACTTCTTGGCTTCGTGGCTAATAATGGCTATCCTCCATGTGTCGAGCTAATGCGAAGTCGGGCATTTTTACACTTGCCACCCTAACCGTGTAAGTGAATCGCCTATTTAAAGAGACGGGATCCTCGATCCAGATGACACCATCCTCCCACAAATGAGTATCCATCGGGAAGCCAGCCTGAAAAGTCCATCCCATCATGGCCGGCCATCGCAGCTCCTCCTCTCGCCTCCCCGTGGCCCTAAGCCAAGCAATTGGAAGAAGTGTTCCGCCCCCACGCCAATTGGTAGAGTAAGCACCTGTGGGCTTCTCCTCCAACAGATATGGTCCCCTGCTCGAGTGGGACTAGCCATTTACAACTGCGTGTGAGCAAGCGGAGAGTCTTCCCAACCCCTCCTTGGGGAGCGGGTATGCCTTGTTCCTTACTTACTAAGGGGCTTGATTTCCCATCCATCCGCTCCTCCGCTGGCCTCGAGTTCTATAGCCTCCAAATGCATAATTTTACTCCCCGCCCATATTACACATCACTGCTACGCCGCCTTTTGCGATCTGTTTTAATAAGCTCATTTCTCGAGCTAAGTGGAAGAGGCTATTCTACCTTGTACCCCGTATACAGGAGGGGTCAATATATCAAGTGGGCGGAGCCGAGATATGGCGCATTGTCGGACTGATACCGTCCCGGACTAAAGAAGACATCCCAAGACCCAGCCTTCGAGTGGTTTTATATGGAGGACGCCCCTCCTGGACCCTATTTGATGGGCCTTCCCGAGTTCAACAACGCCTTTGAAGAAACGCCGAGCTGGTGCCCTGAGCCTCTGTGGGAAGATAACGGAGAAGTCCTTACCGATGGGCCGGATAAAAACGCTGCCAAATCCGATTGACAATAATCGAGGTTATGTCAATATGCATAATGCAGGGTGCAACCACTTCAATATCGGGACAACCCATGGTACTACTTCAATGGAGAAGACGATGCCACCCACGGCCAAGGGTCAGAAGGGACCGGACTCCGCCGCTGCTCTAGCTAAATACTCCGATTAATATAAAGGAGAGGAAAGAAGTTCATCCAAGATTAAGCCACTTGGATGGATTCTCCATGTATAACCCCAAATTGGGTGAGCTGCTACTTTTTACTCCAAACCTTCCCGCATTCTTCATTATATGTATTTACTCTTGCTATTTACATACAGAACTCATAAGAGTCGAGGGAGGTCCATGATACGCCTCCAACGTATCTATAATTTTTGATTGCTCCATGCTATATTATCTACTGCTTTAGGCAATATTGGCTTTATTATCCACTTTTATATTATTTTTGGGACTAACTTATTAACCGGAGGCCCAGCCCAGATTTGTCGTTTTATGACTATTTCAGTTGTTTCGAGGAAAAGGAATATCGATTTGAGTCAAACGAACGAAATCAATCGAGAAGTTATTTTTGGAAGGAAAAACCCACCCGATGGACTTGACTCCCCACGCCGAAAGATACGGAGGTGCTCACGAGGGTGGGGGCGCCTAATTCCCCGGCGCGCCTCAAGGGGCCCCTGCTGTCAACACCGACGACATCCTTTCACCCATATATACCACGCACTCCTAAAACTTCCATAACAGGTTGATAGATCGGAGTTCCGCCGCCGCAAGCCTCCTCTCAGAGGCTACTCAAAACCTCTGGAGCCTGCTCCTACGCGCTGGCTTGAGGGGGAACCCACACCGGTGGCCATCTTCATCATCCCGGCGCTTCCATGACGAGGAGGGAGAAGTTCACCCCGGCCGAGGGTATGTACCAAGAGCTATGTGTTTGATCTCTCTCTCTCTCGTGTTCTCTCTCGTGTTCCTCTATGGCACGCATCTTTGATGTATCCTTTGCTTTGCTATCAAAGTTGGATCTTATGATGTTTCTCCCCGCCTACTCTCTTGTGATGAATTGAGTTTCCCTAGTTACTGTTACATCGGATTGAGTTCTTTATGAGAACACTTGATGTATGTCTTGCTTGCTTATCTGTGGTGACAATGGATATCATGTGCTACTTGATGTATGTTTTGCTGACCAACTTGTAGGGTTCCGCCTATGAACCTATGCATTGGGGTTGCACAACGCTCTGAATTTCCTCCCAGAAACTTTGGGGCACTCTTTGAAGTACTTTTATGTTGGTTGGATGAATCTGAGATTGTGTGAGATGCATATCGATAATCATGCCCACAGATACCTGAGGTAGACAATGGAGTATCTAGGTGACATTAGGGCTTTTGCTGATTTGTGTCTCAAGGTGTTATAGTACGAACCATTTTATAGATTGATCCGAAAAATAGCTTTGAGGTGGTTTCGTGCATCTACCATAATCTCTACGCTTGTTCTCCTTCGCTATTAGTGGCTTTGGAGTGACTCTTGTTGCATGTTGAGGGCTTGTTATATGATCTATCTATGTTATTATTGTTGAGAAAAACTTGCACTAGTGAAAGTATGAACCCTAGGCCTTTGTTTCCTATCATTGCATATACTTCATTTACGCGCCACTTTTATCATCATTAGTTACCTTGTTGTTTTTATCATTTCAGATTACAAAACCCATATTCATTATCCTCCATATTGCACTTGTATCTCCATCTCTTCTCGAACTAGTGCACCTATTCAATTTACCATTGTATTAAAAACAGTTGGGGACACAAGAGACTTTTTGTTATTTGGTTGCAGTGGTTGTTTGAGAGAGACCATCTTCATCCCACGCCTCCAATGGATCGATAAACCTTAGGTCATCCACTTGAGGGAAATTTGCTACTGTCCTACAAACATGTGCACTTGCGTAGCCCAACAACGCTCAGTAATAAGTAGAAGAAGGTTGTGTAGTAGACATCAAGTTTTTTCTGGGCGCTAAGTCGGGAGGCTAGTAAGGAAGGTATATCTTTAGATTCAGCAATCGAATTTTTTGTTTCTTGTTTTAGCATTAGTCTAGTTTATAAAAGAAAACTACAAAAAATGGAATTGAGTTTGCCTCAGACGCTTCAGCCTTTTTAATATCTTTCGTGAGTATGATGGAAAGGAAAATTGTGCCAAAAGTGTTAGAAATATGAACGACAATTGTTTGGCATCAAATCTTTGAATGATGAGCATGATTGCAATGTTGTTAGTATGAATTCTTTTGAATATCTATGATGCTAATGATGATTGGACTAGTTATGATGAAAATATTCTATGAGCATGTTTCAACTTTTTGTGGAGGCATGTTTGCATGAACACACCAAATAGAGAAGAGATTTATTGCAAAAGGTATAAGTACTTATAAACCAAAACGTTGCAAGAAGAGCTAGATGAATATGCTGAAAGATTCCATGCCCCTTGTGAACTTTGCAATGAACATGGTCATTTAAAGCTCTAATGCTATTTGTTTCATGATCAAGTCGTGTCCAAATATTGTGATAATTTGATTACCCTTGAGCATCATAAAGAACTTAGTTTTTTTTGTGTTATTATGACGTAAATGAAACGAATAACTGAGGGTATTCCAAAATTTAATCTTGATAAAATTCTTGATTTTGATCTAGAAAAGATTTATATGTATTGTGTGGTGAATTGCATTGAAAATCCTTATATTGCCAATTACATAAAGAAAATAAATAGAAGATGAAGAGAATACTAATGAAAGGAAGAGACTTCCCAATATCCTCCTATTATTTCTTTTATGATGAATCAAAATGAGGAGGAGCTTTCTATTCAACCAATCTCATTAATAAGGAGCTCAAAGAGGAAGGTTGCTCATTAACATAATGTGAAGAAGAAAAAGTGAGAAAAGTAGGGCAAATAAGGTAAAAAGGTGTATCCTTCCAAAATGATGTTGCTCCTACTACTTGTGATAATGATAATTGCTATACTATTGGTGCTATCCATACTATTAATGATGAGTGTGACTATGCTTATGATATGAGTGCTGCCCAAGCTTGGGGAAGCTATGTTTGATGAGAATGACATATTTGAGAATATATTTGCTGAAATTAATGTTTGTCCCAAGCTTGTGGATGCTACATTTAGTGAAGAAGATATTTTAGTATCCCAAGTTTTGATATGCAAAGTTGTTATGATGATAGCATGCTCTCTACCTTATGATGATTATATTGATGAAAGTGGGTTTGGAAGAGTGTAAACTTTATGAATTAGTGATACCAACTATTTTGGAGGATGTTGAATCTATTGTGATGAATATGAAAGTGGATTTGAGAGGTTTTCAACTTTTATTTAGTGATTCCACTATCTTGGGAGAGGTTTCAATCCATTATGATGAGAACGAAGTTGCTACTTATGATGATTAATGTGATGAAACTTATGCTATAAAAAGTAGTGATGATTATATTTACAAATCTTGTCATGATTATGATTACCCTTTTCTGAACATTACTCTTTAATGTGGAAACAATTTTTAGTGTTCAAGTTCTTATGATACTCCCACTATTCCTAATGAGAAGAATTTTGCTTATGTGGAGTAGTAAATTTTCTATGCTTGTAGATCTGAAAAGAATGCTTTAGGTGCTGTTATATTGTTGAATTCATTCATGATGCTACTACTGAAAATTATTATGAGGGAGGATCATATGTTTGTAGGAGTTGCAATAATATCAAGTTTCTCTCTATGTGCTTAAAGTTTTGAAGTTATGCTTGTTTTACCTTCCTATGCAAGTTGATTCTTGTTCCCATAAGTTGTTTGCTCACAAAATCCATATGCATAGGAAGTGGGTTAGACTTAAATGCTATTCATATTCTTCATGATGCTCTCTTTATGTTTCAATTCTTATCTTTTTTGTGAGCATGATTGAAATCATCATGCCTAGCTAGGGCGTTAAACGATAGCGCTTTTGTTGAGGCAACCCAATTTTATTTTAGTTTCTTGATTTTTGGTTCTGTTTAGTAATAAATAATCCATCTAGCTTCTGTTTAGATGTGGTTTTGTGTTTTAATTAGTGTTTGTGCCAAGTAGAACCTTTGGGAAGACTTGGGTGAAGTCTTATGATCATGCTGTAAAAACAGAAACTTTAGCGCTCAAGAGATTAGCTTCAACTTTTTACCAGGAGTGATATTTAGTTGATTCTTTTTAAATATGATTACTAGATAAATTCCTCAGGTCCACCAATTTATTTTAGAATTTTTGGAGTTCCAGAAGTTTGCGTTAGTTACAGATTACTACAGACTGTTCTGTTTTTGACAGATTCTGTTTTCATTGTGTTGTTTGCTTATTTTGATGAATCTATGGCTAGTAAAATAGTTTATAATCCATAGAGAAGTTGGAATACAGTAGTTTTAACACCAATATAAATAAAAAAATGAGTTCATTACAGTACCTTGAAGTGGTATTTTGTTTTCTTTCGCTAACGGAGCTCACGAGTTTTTTGTTAAGTTTTGTGTTGTGAAGTTTTCAAGTTTTGGGTAAAGATTCAATGGACTATGGAATAAGTAGTGGCAAGAGTTCAAGCTTGGGGATGCCCAAGGCACCCTGCAAGGTAATATTCAAGGACAACCAAGAGTTTGCTTGGGGATGCCCTCTGGCATCCCTCTTTCGCCTTCGCGCTCATCGGGTAATTTTACTTGAGCTATATTTTTATTCACCACATGATATGTGTTTTGCTTGAGCGCCATTTTATTTTTATTTAGATTTGCTTGTTGTTTGAATGAAGTATCAAGATATGAAATTTTAAATGGGAGAGTCTTCACATAGTTGCATAATTATTCATCTACTCATTGATCTTCACTTATATCTTTCTGAGTAGTTTGTCATTTGCTCTAGTACTTCACTTATATCTTTTAGAGCACAATGGTGGTTTTATTTTGAAGAAATAGTTGAACTCTCATGCTTCACTTAGTATTATTTTGAGAGTCTTAAATAGCATGGTAATTTGCTTAAAATCCTAATATGCTAAGCATACAAGATTTGTAAGGATTCTTATGAGTGTGTTGAATACTAAGAGAAGTTTGATACTTGATAATTGTTTTGAGATATGGAGGTAGTGATATTAAAGTCATGCTAGTTGGGTGATTATGAATTTAAATAATGCTTGTGTTGAAGTTAGCAAGTCCGTAGCATGCACGATGGTTAAAGTTGTGTAACAAATTTGAAACATGAAGTGTACCGCTTGTGCATCCTTATGAGTGGCGGTCGGACCGAGCGATGGTCTTTCCTACCAATCTATCCCCTAGGAGCATGCGCCAGAGTACTTGATTTTTGATGACTTCTAAATTTTTGCAATAAGTATATGAGTTCTTTGACTAATGTTGAGTCCATGGATTATATGCGACTTTTACCTTTCCGCCATTGCTAGCCTCTTCGCACTGCATCGCCCTTTCTCACCTTGAGAGTTGGTGCAAACTTCACTGTGCATCCAAACCCCGTGATACGATACGCCTATCACACATAAACCTCCTTATATCTTCCCCTCAAACAGCCACCATACTCTACCTATTATGGCATTTCCATAGCCATTCCGAGATATATTGCCATGCAACTTTCCACCGCATCCGCTCATCATCATCATGACATACTTTACTTTTGTCATATTGCCATTGCATGATCATGTAGTTGATATCGACGTGTGGTAAAGCCACCATGCATTATTTTTCATACATGTCACTTTGATTCATTGCACTATCCCGCAGACATCACCGAGGCATCTATATAGAGTCATATCTTGTTCTAGTTTCGAGTTGTAATCATTGAGTTGTAAATAAATAGAAGTGTGATGATCATCATTCAATAGAGTATTGTCCCCCCCAAAAAAAAAAAAGAGAAAGGCCAAAGAAAAAAATAAGGCCCAAAAAAAATAAAAAATAAAAAATAAAATATAAAAAGGCAATGCTACTATCCTTTTTTCCACACTTGTGCTTCAAAGTAGCACCTTGTTCTTCATGTAGAGAGTCTCATATTGTGCCTCAAAGTAGCACCATGTTTTTTCATATAGTGAGTCTCATAAGTTGTCTTTTTATACTAGTGGGAATTTTTTCATTATAGAACTTGGCTTGTATATTCTAATGATGGGCTTCCTCAAATGCCCTAGGTCTTCATGAGCAAGTTGGATGCACACCCACTAGTTTTCTTTTGTTGAGCATTCATAGCTCTAGTGCATCCGCTGCATGGCAATCCTACTCCTCATGTTGACATCAATTGATGGGCATCTCCAGCCCGCTGATTATCCTCGCCAATGTGAGACTTTCCTTTTTTGTCTTCTCCACAATAATCCCCATCATCATATTCTATTCCACCCATAGTGCTATATCCATGGCTCACGCCATGTATTGCGTGAAGGTTGAAAAGTTTGAGATTATTTAAGTATGAAACAATTGCTTGGCTTGTCATCGGGGTATAGAAGTTGGGAACATCTTTGTGTGACGAAAATGAAGCATAGCCTAACTATATGATTTTGTAGGGATGAACTTTCTTTTGCCATGCTATTTTGAGAAGACATAATTGCTTAGTTAGTATGCTTGAAGTATTATTATTTTTATGTCAATATGAACTTTTGTCTTGAATCTTTCGGATCTGAATATTCATATCACAAGTAAGAAGAATTACATTGAAATTATGCCAACTAGCATTCCACATCAAAATTATCTTTTTTATCATTTACCTACCGAGGACTCAGCAGGAATTAAGCTTAGATGCTTGATACGCTCCAACGTATCTATAATTTTTGATTGCTCCATGCTATATTATCTACTGTTTTAGGCAATATTGGGCTTTATTATCCACTTTATATTATTTTGGGACTAACCTATTAACCGGAGGCCCAGCCCAGATTTGTTGTTTTATGCCTATTTCAGTTTCGAGGAAAAGGAATATCGACGAGTCAAAACGAACGAAATCAATCGAGAAGTTATTTTTGAAGGAAACCCACCGATGGACTTGGACCCCACGCCGAAGATACGGAGGTGCTCACGAGGGTGGGGGCGCCCACCCCGGGGCGCCGCCTCGTGGGGGCCCCCCATAGCTCCACCGACGATTCCTTTCACCCATATATACCCACGCACTTAAAACTTCTGAACGAAGATAGATCGAGTTCCGCCGCAAGCCTCCATAGCCACCAAAACCTCTCGGGAGCTCTGCCCGGCACCTCGTGGAGGGGGGAACCCATCACCGTGGCCATCTTCATCATCCCGGCCTTCCATGACGAGGAGGGAGTAGTTCACCCTCGGGCTGAGGGTATGTACCAAAGAGCTATGTGTTTGATCTCTCTCTCTCTCTCTCGTGTTCTCTCTCGTGTTCCTCTATGGCACGATCTTGATGTATCCCGAGCTTTGCTATTTTAGTTGGATCTTATGATGTTTCTCCCTCTACTCTCTTGTGATGAATTGAGTTTCTTTGAAGTTATCTTATCGATTGAGTCTTTTATGAGAACATTTGATGTATGTCTTGCCGTGGTTATCTGTGGTGACAATGGGATATCATGTGCCACTTGATGTATGTTTTGGTGAACTGCTTTATGTTCCGCCCATGAACCTATGCATAGGGGTGGAACACGCTCTTGACTCTCCGTAGAAACTTTGGGGCACTTTTGAAGTACTTTATGTTGGTTGGATGAATCTGAGATTGTGTGATGCATATCGTATAATCATGCCCACGGATACTTGAGGTGACAATGGAGTATCTAGGTGACATTAGGGTTTTGGTTGATTTGTGTCTTAAGGTGTTATTCTAGTACTAACTCTTTTCTAGATTGATCCGAAAAATAGCTTTTGAGGTGGTTTCAGCATCTACCATAATCTCTACGCTTGTTCTCCGCTATTAGTGGCTTTGGAATGACTCTTGTTGCATGTTGAGGGCTTGTTATATGATCTATCTATGTTATTATTGTTGAGAGAACTTGCACTAGTGAAAGTATGAACCCTAGGCCTTGTTTCCTATCATTGCAATACCGCTACGCCACTTTATCATTAGTTACCTTGCTGTTTTATCATTTCAGATTACAAAACCCATATCTACTCATCCATATTGCACTTGTATCACCATCTTCATTAACTAGTGCAACCTACACAATTTTACCATTGTATTGTGTTGGGGACACAAGAGTCTTTTTTTATTTGGTTGCAGGTTGTTTGAGAGAGACCATCTTCATCCCACGCCCCACGGATCGATAAACCTTAGGTCATCCACTTGAGGGAAATTTTGCTATACGTCCCTACAAACTCGTGCACTTGCAGGCCCAACAACGCTACAAGAAGAAGGTGTGTAGTAGACATCAGTCCACAACCCGCTTCCACGACCAGTAGGACCCCGACCGTGCCCTCAACCCTCGACCTCAAGAAGATCCAACACATTTGTGGGAGCTCCATCGACCGACGCTCTATCAATTAAGCCGCTGACGGTGCCTTTGGTGGCCACTGCAGCCGATTATCCTGACTACTCCTCGCATCAACACATGTAAGTAAAAAGCGGAGTCCCAACATCCGAGAAGGAACTCTTTTAGACTTCACCTTCCGCACACACATATGGTGTCTTATAGGGAAGGTCTTCGGACGCCATGCACAACTCCGGCAGCGATTCACCAACAAGGCACCAAAACTGGTAGGCTTAAAAGGAAGGCGACGACTAAGACGCCAGAGCAGTAGGTATGAAAATGAACAACGCCCGTGGTTGTCGCTTTTTGAAATATAATAATGTTCGTGTTTCTAGCACGAAAAACGCCGCCGCACCATATCCGGAGAGCTCGACGCCACCTCCACCAACCGGGCGCAGCTTCACTTCCTGACGAGGCAGACGCCAACGTGGGGCCAACATCGATGTTCTCTCCCACGGAGCATGCAGATAGTGTCGGATTTGTCAGCCATGCGATGTCCTTAGTGTCGTGACTTAGTCACAGAGGCCACCGCATCTATGTGGTAGCTTGAGAGGGGTTGAGTGGGACGAGACGCAGGTGGATCAACACGCAAGACAAGGGTTTAGATGCCTCTGGCCCCTAGAAACATCATTATCATTTCCAAGAGTCTTGACTGTAACATCCCAAATTTCCTATTTGGAATGTTTTACAATTATAGCTAAGCATCCTATGCATCCCAAGCTTGAATTGAATGTCATTTTGAAGTTTCCTGAGGAATTGGAGTTTTGAATTTGAATTCAAACTTTGGCAAGTGGGAAACATTTCAAAAAACTAAGCTTCTGATAAATACTTGATCAAAAGTATGAGAGGAGTAAACACATTAATTCCAAAAATATCAGATGGAAACATTGCCAAAAGTTTTGATTCAAATTGAATTTATTTGAATTTAAAAAATGATTTTATAAGTTTGATTTTGCCTTTGGAAAATGTTCAAATGATAGGAATATTCCCGATCATTTTGGTATATATATACCCTATATAAAATATTTATAGTTATTGTTTTATTTCTGTTTTTGTTTTATTAAAAAACAAATTCAAAATGAGAAACCCCCAGGCCACCAGCCCCGCCCACCAATACAACCCCCCACCACCTGCCCACCGAGCGCCCAGAGGCCACCCCAAACGATCGAGCGCCTCACTCGCCTGAAAACCCTTCTGGTCGCCCCCAGACTCCTCCTCTCTCTCGCAGTGCCCCTTCCAACCCCGCCCACGCCCACCGCCCAGATCCGGATCTCAAGGATCCGGATCCCGATCCCTCGATCGCCCCGAGCATGGGCGAGGCCCCAGCCTATTTAAGCCGGGCCTCCGACCCCATTTCCCCTAGCCCTCGCGGACCTCCTCCTCGCAGCACGCCGGAGTCTCGAACCTCCGCCGCCTGTCGCCCGCCGCCTAGCCACCCCGATCTCCCCGACTCCACCGCCTCCCCGACCCGCGACCCGAGCCACTCCCGACCTCACCGACGCCCGAGCCTCGGCGATTCTCGCCGCAAGCCCAAAGATGTCACGGAGATCTCTCCTCCGTCTCGATTCATCTTCGACGGTCCAGATTAGGACACCCAAGGGGTATTTTTTATAAAAACCACCGGTTCGCGGTTGTTATGGTTTATTTTAGTTAGGTTATTTTTATTTAGCGGCCCGTTTAGTTTAACCCGAGGCCCTTTTAGATTATATTACGCCTCAGCAGTTTAGGCCCATTAGGCCTTTTTCTTTTATTTTCATTTTCTGTTAATGAATAGTTCCTGTTTCAAAAATTCATATCTTTTATTCTGTTTATTATTTTAGATGATTATTTTTGTTGGTTTGAAAATTTTCTAAAGTTTCGAGAATATATATTTAGCTATGTTAAAATTAATTAAAATTGCTTTAATTTAGTTTTAGACATAATAGTAAATCTGCTATAACTTGAGTTAGAAAAATTATTTTTGGATGATTCTTTTTGTCCCAACTTTATTTTGGCATTGCCAAACCATAGAAATTAATTTGGGTATTTTAGGATTAATAAATAAATAGTTTTAAGCAGAATCTTATTAATCCCAATTAATTAACTAGCTACTGTTTTCCTATTATTTTAATTAGTAAATAAATTTATTTTTAACATGTGATTGATTATTCTAGGATAGTTTCTGTCACTTTATAGGATGAACTTTTATTTATAATAAATAAAAGTTTTATTTTATTTTCTTAATAGAAATTGAATTAGGCCTAATAGGAGTTTTATAATAGATTTTAAATTAATTCTTTTTGCTCCTAGTTGCTTAGTGAATCCTTTTCGTTAAGTTAACCTAAAACCATGATTAGGTTATGTTAAGAAATTTTTGCTATATAAAACTATTCTAGTTGTTGTTTGAAGTAGGAAAACTTTGAATGGGTTTTTCTTTGAGTTTTCCCTTTGGATTTTGTTTTGGTTGTTTTGGTGTGTTATGTTGCTATTGTTATGCTATTGTGTTATGTGATTCTATGCTATATGCTTATTGTGATTATTGTTTGTCTTAGAGTTTCTGAGTCTGCTTGCTACTCTTAATCTTTAGCTTACGAGGATCATCAACAAGGCAAGTTTTGATCATGTTATTTCTATACCTATGTTTTTGTGCATTAGAATTGTCACCACCCCACCATGCATGCAGTAGTTGAAATTTTGAAGTTATAAATCTTGAGTAGTATCATGTGGTAGGATGAACCAATCCCTTGTTACCATGACCCCGAGTAAGTAGTTTACTTTGCTATGCTCAGAGACGGGTTTTGGGTTGAGTGAAATTCATAAGCAAGATGTGAGAGTCAATGATGATGACAACCCTATGAACTACAATGATCAAGATGGACTTCGGAAATTCACTCTTTGGGTGGAGGAGTTGACGGGCACCTGGAGAACCCAGTGGTTGGCGGGATGCATGGAGAAGTGCCATGACATCTTGCGGAAAGCTTCACCCAGCCACAAGAGACGGATGGATGCCCCATGACCGAAGCACTCGCAGCCGCAAGCCATTATGGGCTCTGGCTGGGTTGACCCTAGTAGTGACGCGGTGGACGGTACTACGAGATGTAGAAGAACAGGATTGGATGGGTACCGCAGAGCTTAAGAACTCTTTGGAAGACCCTGTTTATCTGTCCCGCCTTCAAACACCATGAAGTGCGAAGACTTAAAAGGAGGGAATGATTCTTGCGGGAAAGTGCGCAAACCTCCAGAGTTAAAGATCTAATCGATTAGCCGTGTCCCGTTACGGACAATTTGAGCCTCGAACTTGGAAGTATTCGGAAATCTCAACACTAAAACTAATGAATTAATTTGAGGGGTTTATGACTTAATAATTTGGGAATGAGATATTGGTTGGGAACCATCTCAATAACTACCAACAATTGTAGTAATTTGCAAGCAAGTCCACCGAGTAGGAGAAAACGGCTTTACAAAATAATAAGACTTAGAGCTCCACACCAAAATGCATATAGTGTTAGTAACTTTATTATTTGTTATTCTTCATGACTTGCCCTTATTCAAAAGTGACCTACATGGCTGCAACGTCTTATGTTGCAGAGGTATATCCGATCGAGGAGGCTACGCCCCGCTTGGCGATTGCCCTTGGAGTCGGATGGACTCGCTTTCGACGCTCAAAGATTAGTAGTTATTTCTCATGAGTTGGCCTTGAGCCAATTTATTCTCTTGTAATAAAGACTCTATATGAGAAACGGTAATAATATTCAGGTGTGATTGAACTTTGATTACTTTATCGATGTAATCGTGAGTACCAAAGATGATCTTGGGATGGATGATACGTAGATTTGACCGATTTTGGGTCAGGTCACAGAGATGGTATCGAAAGCACACGACCGAGGATCGTAATCCCTAGGATCGGAAAGCCATAGGAAGAGACCATTTACTTTGTATCCTTATCATTCCGTAATTCTCCCTGCTCAATTCGACTCTTCTCCGATTTTCAACATTCTAGATGGTCCGAGTTCACCCCGCTTTGCTAGGAGTTTTGCCACCGATGAGACGATGCCCTTCGCGGAAGTTGGTCCAGATGGTGAAGAAGTGAAGATTGCTCTACCTCGATCACCGAAGCCAACCAATGCACTTCGACGGACACCCGCTATAGGATTGAGGTGCATATCCGGGAGAACCTTCAGAGGACACACGGAGCCTATTGACTTTGAGTTCACCAGTTCAACGGATCATCGGAAGGACGTCATCTATCGAGCACTTGGACATC
>JAHIAM010002221.1:0-26069 GCA_021605205.1 Aegilops longissima | reverse complement strand
TTGGTGAGGAGGAGGAGAGGGCTAGGCGGAGGCCATGGGCACATCGGGGGCGAGGGAAGGTGGCCGTGACTACGGCACGGTGCGACGGCAGCCTCGGGCACAGGCCAGAGCGAGAGAGAGGAGGGAGAGGTGGGAAGAGGAGGGGGTCCAGGGGTCGCAGGATGCACGGGGACCTGGCCCAAGCTCGGGTGAAGGGCAGTGGTGGAGGTGGCGCGGCGGGCGGTGCACGCTGTCGGCCACGCTGCCCCATCGGCGCGAGGGAGACGACAGGGGAGGAGGCGGTGGGCTGGGCCAACCGGCCGGCCAGCAGGGAGGGGGGGAAGAGAGTGCAGTTCGGTGCTAGGTAAGCTGTGGGTGGCCTGGGCCTCTCTCTTTTTATTAATTGTTTTCTGTTTTTCTATTATGCAGTTTGTTTTTGATCCGGATTTAAAACCCAATCAATTTTATAAATCCTGAAAATATCCACGGGCACTTTCTGAATTATTTCTATGGCCCACAAATACTTCCAACATTATTTGAGCATTTAAATTATTTATAGTGTTCAAATGCCCAAATTCAAATAGTGTAAGATTTAATTCAAAAATCCAGAAATGACCTATAGGATATGTTCATCATTTTTGGAAGAGGCTTTCACCTTTGTCCATTTATCATGAACATTTTCACAGGGCATTTTGGGATTATTGAAAATGATTTTATTTGAACCTATTAGAATTCAATTGGTGCTAGGGTTTCAACAATCCCCATTTCAATTTTCATGGAAAATAACATGATGACATGAATGCCCTAATGCAACTAATGTCAAGCAATTCTAGGGTTGTGATAACTCACCCCTCACTAAACAAGAATCTCACCGAGATTCAAGACGGAGGTAAGAGGAAAAGGGAGGTCACAAACTATTACAATTTCATGACCCATTTGTCTTCTCGAAGATGTTGGTTCACTCCATCTTCTTGGTCTTGACGCCTTCGAGATCTTCACCCGACACGCAACAGTAATGAAGGGGAAGCCCTACATGATTCGATCTTCACGGAGATTAAGCAAACATGATCGACTCACGGACTGAGATGGTGACACATCTCGAGTTGAGACACAAAATGCATCGAGAGGGATGGAAGAACAACAACGAGGTTGGATTAGTGGTCAACAATTCCACGCCTAGGGAGATGGTGGATGGTGTCAAGGTGGCGAGGAAATATTTACCATGATTCAATAACGGCCACCTCAAGAAGGTGACGCGAGGAACTATTCCCTTAAGTGGCAAAAAGAATTACTTTTGATCCATAGATCATTGGAACCTTTTATACCAGCCAAAGGCAATCACAAGCGATCACTTGGTGGAATGCAAGGAATGGTACACCTGGACTAGAATGGATGATGTGGACTACCTTGTTGAAGACAACGCAATGGATGATTTGCTTATCATCGAAGGTGGGGAGACCCATGGTAAGTCCACTTTAAAGATAAACCTGACAAGAATTGCTAAGAAGACAGTCCATAGCGAGATAGCACAAGGACGGTGCAAGCTGGGAACGAAATGCAACTGTTCGAATGTTCCAACCATCATATCTGCCTGAGATTCAGATCTGGTTGGTGTTAGGATATTTCAGACTTAGCATGTCTCGAACAGGAAAGTTGCAACACAAATCGACGAAGACGCTATGAGATTCTCGGATATGAACTATGATAGCAAGCTCCAAAACATGAGCTGGTTCTCTAAAACCCGTGGACACGTTGTCCTAGACAAGCATGACCACATAGTAGTCTTATAATAACACTACCGAAGTTCAGGTTGGGAACCATCATCGAGGATAACGAAGTCTTGTGCATGACCTAGGATTTACACAACAATTCCTTTTCCTTGAACAAATCAATCAGTGGCTTGGTGTGCTATGGAATTCATATGAAATGAAGATGATCAGTCTATCATGCCATAGAATACTTCGCACGCATGACTCGACTTGGGATGATTCCAGAGGAAACAAAACAACCTTTCTCAAATTCATGGCGCAACTTACACCAGATGCACATGAATTAGAGGAAGTCACTACTTATCCAAACATATGCTTCATGAACGAAACACTAAGAATTGCTTACACAAGTTTCCAATACTAGGTTGATGCTCAACATGACTCATGGGGAGACAAAATGCTACCGATGGGCTCAACAAAGAACTCATCGGAATTTCCATATCATCGACTTCCACCATCATGTGAACACGTGATAGTATTGGTCGACCAAAAGATGTAATGGTGTATGCTCAAGGATCAACCACGAGTAAGACAACATTACGAATATCGTTGGTTCTGATTTGACTTGACAATGGCCCATACTCAAGTCAAAGAATTGGTAGGACAATAGATCCAACAACTGATCACAGGGACCAATCGATGAAGATATCATCCTTCTTCAACACACATACACAAGAATATCCCTTGGATCGAGCTAAGTTGGACAAGCTTTTATCTTCCAACTCTCCAAGTTGTTGGCTAGCTTAACCGACTAGCTCAGGGGTATCCAACACAGATTCTGGAGAAAGGGTGGTCCACAGGAACCAACTTGATCACGAGCCCAACATAACAGTCAGAAACAACCCGCAACACTTCCAAGAAGATATTTGGAAAGTCACGAACCATTGTATGTTGCTAAGCTCGAGAGCAATCTTGCTTTTGAGGGCAAACGATATTATCAAATGAGTGAGGACTTGACAGAATCCTAACTCATAGATCAAGGGTGCACCGTAACTAAGGACTAGGTGGCACGATCAAACTTAGGATGATGGTTTGATAACCAACACGCTAAGAATGAGAATATTGTCCATTCACTACCAAGCAATGAGTTGCTCGAGTATTGAATTCACACATCACAACTCACTTGTCGGCATTCCGTTACAATAACACGGACCGAGGAATGAATGATGATGGTGAGAAGTATCACTACGCAAAAATTCATGAGAGTTAGTGCAATCCTCATGACAATTTTGACATAAAGATGGTAACACTCCACGGTAGAACAGAATCAAGCTGAATTGGCATTTGATCCATGGGATACAACTACTTTGACCCAATCCTAGAAATGGATGAGGTATCGAGTTTGTTTCTCCTAGTCATTCCGAATAGAATGGCTTGACGGACCACTAGGATAAAATGCATCGATGAACACAAATGCACACATACCCTTGGCTATCAATTGATGGATGAAGGTCGAAGGCATCTAAGAGAACAACTCAAAGGAACATATAATTTTCTGAGTTGTGGATGCACAGATTAGTATGTCGAGCAAGCTCAACATTTCTTCCGGATAACCCATGCAGAAGGTAGAATTGGCAGATTCACAATTATGAATGGAGAACTCCTCAAGAGCACTCTTATTGTGATCTTTTGGCTCAAAAGAACTTCTGCCATAAGCGTTCGTAGTATTTGGAAGAAGGAAATACCACGGACCTTGAGGATTATCGAAGGTTACTAATATCCTAAAGGCACTAGCAAATACTACAACATGAAGTAGGATGAATCTCGGTTCAACAAACCCAGAGTAGAATACCTACTACTAAATGGCATCACGGGATGCTTTCAAAATGATGGCCAGTAATCATCACACTTGGGATACAAAAACATTGCTAAATTGCTAGGTGACCTCCTAACATCTAGGGTGGTAATAATAGTTCCACATATATGTCGAGGCAACAGAGTACCTCATCGACGGTTAGTGTGCTTAATCCGCCCAAAAGGACATTGGGAACGAAGAAAGGATTTGCAAATGCATCGACTATTTAGAGACCTGATGACTCGGACAGATAACGGCTGTAAATGCTCAAAATGATTTGAGACATCCTGCAGAAAAGGTGGCATAACCACTCAACAACATCATAACAAGATTCCGAAATCAACAGTTATCATACAGAAATAGTAGGAACCGGACTGGGGATTAAAACCAACAATCTTACAAGTCTATGGATTAGTAACACGTCATCCTAATGGATAGATGAGAAGCCTAGTTCTTAAACCCCGTGGAAGAGAAGAGGATGACTCAGATCAGAAGGCCATGAGGTATAAGGAGTAAAAAGAGCCTTACGCTCCTTCCACAATCAATTCCCTACATAGCTAAAGCATTTCTAGACTCAACTTCACCAGTTTGGCTTGGTAATCCTCAGTCAACAGGCTCGATACCAACGCTGTCGACCCCGATCCTAAGTCACACCGATCTAGCATGTAACACATCATATCACTTTGCGCCTCACGACGGTATTCCTCACGGTGTCGCTTACCATGGCCGGGACCGCTTATGCCTTTTGGCTCACGATATGATAGTGTCGCTAGCATCCATATGACAAAGAACCCGGCCGACATGGCTAGTCGTGAACCCAAAGCGCGCTAACCCATGGGGACAGCATACATGAATCACATCGAGCATGTCGGTCATCAACGATGTATTCGGCTGTAGCACTGGCTAACAGGACTCGCAACCCGGCTGTAGCAAGCTAGGCAGGACTCAATAACACCGTGACATTTCAAGGGACGATATAGGAACGGCGGAACACATGCCGCTACCAAGTGTCCAAGCAGAGTGCGCTAGCAGGACTCCGTGAACCGGTCAGAAGCGGACTACTATCGCCGGAGGCACGAGACTACATTTCCCATATGAGAGGCTGCCAAGGATAAACAACTAGTTTGTCGGATCCCACACATACCAAGCATTTCAAACATACACACAATATGCTCAATATGTGTAGATACAACATGGCATCACAACATAACTCTACGACTCAAAATATTATTCATTAGGCTCAAGAGCGAGATATTACAAACATGGGTCTCATGACCCAACACTCGAGCATACAAGTCAAAGCACAAGCGAAGCTAATCATGTCTCGAGTACGCATAACTATAAATGAAAAAGGCTGAGGAGCCTCGACTATCTACCAGATCCGCCGAGGCACAAGATCGTAGCGAGGTAACAAGCTAAACGTCAAGTCCAAGCGAACTTACTAGCGAGACCGACGCTCTCTCGCAAAACATAAAATAAGCAAACGTGAGTACAATTGTACTCAGCAAGACTTACATCGAATAACTACATATGCAACATTATCAAAAGGGGTGGTGGAGTTTGACTCGCAGCAAGCCAGCTTGACTCGTGGCTATCCCGAACTACGACGCAAGTAACTCTTTGAGGTGGACACGAGTCCACATAATCACCATATCAATACACCACTATGGATCCGCCCTGCCTCCTCACGAACGCCATCCATAGCACTCACGCTATCTTGCGATTTTAGAGTATCCACTTTCACTTGTCTATGAACCGATATAGGCAACCTGAAGTCCTTCTCCGTGGACACGGCTATTCAATAGATCATATTAAACCCGCAGGGTGTACTTCTTCACACACGCTCACCACTTCACCGCCACACGACATGTACTGCAACCTTCAAGCGGAAGCCCAACGTGGGTGTCGGCCACGGCCTACCTAAACACTCAAGTCCCTAGTCCAGGTTTATCGCCTATTCGGTTCCATCCGTAGGAGTCCGCCGAGGTTTCCCATACAGCCCCTGAACGATGTGTGCAGGGTTCCCGAGATACCAAACGGGCACTGACATCAACACGGTGCTCTACCGCAACACAACCCACCCCTAAGGTCAGCTGCTATGATGCCCCCAAAGATGCTACAAACACCGTAAACTACTTGCAACTCCCTGACCGAGGACAAGGGTGGTCAAGAAGCCGAGAGGGTCCATTGGTTTCGGCCCAATGCGTGGTAGTAGCTAGTTCATGGATCACAAACACGTAACTCAGCTTCTCGAGGACGGCTGCAATGAGACAACCCACCATGTACTCCTACATGGCCTCTCACCGCTACTTTTACCAAATCGTGTTCACACACTTAGCTCACACACAATAGGACATGTTCATAATAACTCCAATTCATTCCCGATGAATCAGACCGACTCAACTCTAAGCAGAGCAGTGCATGACAAACAAGCATAAATGAGTAGGCACAACATGGGCTCAAACAACTCCTACTCATGCTAGTGGGTTTCATCTAATTACCGTGGAATGACAGTCATGCAAGGATCAAGGGGTTCAGCTACCGCAGCAAGTAACACTGAATCGTTGTTGTCCTAATGCAATAAAATAGAGCAGGAGCGAGAGATGGGATTGTATCGAATGAACAAGGGGTTTTGCTTGCCTCGCACTTCAAGATAATAGTTCTTCATCGGTGTCATCAATAATCATCGCTTCAGACATCGCTCACCGAGAGGGGACAACACGCAAAAAGAGAGAACACAATCAATGCAATGCACATATATGATGTATGATCATGTTAAGGTACTGAATTCACCTAATGCAATAATAAACCAGGTTAGTTGGAGTGGAATTCAAACAAGGTTGAATTCCAACTCAAAATGCTATTACCTAAGTTACCCTAATCATGTTTCATCCTATTCAGTGATGTTAACTTGTTCAAACATGCATGATCATGGCATAAACAGATTCTTCATATTTTTCTGATCATTTTTCATATATAAATTATTTCCATCCGAAGTTACGGTTGAATTTATATGATTTTAGAAGTTTGGGGTATTTTCTAAATTAATCAATTAAATTAAATCTAGAAACCTAATTATGATGCCACCGACGTCAATGTGACGTCACGGTCAACAGGCGCGGTCCAGGTCAACCCCGACGCTGGGACCCACTGGTCAGCCGCCTAACTAACTAACCTAACCTAATTAACACTAACTCTATCTCACATGCGGGCCCGCATGTCAATGAGGAGAGGGAGGTCAAACCGGCGGTGGTCAACCCACGCCGTCAGCGTCACATGGCGCCGGCTTAGCCGGCGAACCGGACAGCGGCGTTAGTGCAATGGCTATTCCGCCACCAAAAGGGCGGGAGAGTACCTACGACAGCTGGGAATGCGCCGAGGTTCTGGTGGGGTTAGCCGGGTCGGGCGGCCGGGATCGACGCCGGCGACGAAGTCGCGCGCGTGCCGGAGCTCGGCACGCTGGGTCGAGGCCACAGCGGCGGGGCTTGTAGCGAGGTACCACGGGACCTCACGCGCGCGGAGAAGTTTGAGCACGACACGGGCCACTAGGTGGCCGGAGGCACGCCGGCAGCGGACATAGGCGGCAAGGGTTTCGTCACGGTGGAAGTGGTAGCTAGGGGGGAAATGAGTCGGGAAGAGGGGATCGACTGGGCTCACCGTGGTTGCGAGGAGGCCGCCGGTGAGCTCTGGTGGGCACCGGAGCCGCTAATTTACACGGCGACCATGGGTCCGAGAAGGGGGAAATGGTGGGGCGGCGCGGGTGCTCCAGCCGGGGGCTTGGTGAGGAGGGGAGGAGAGGGCTAGGCGGAGGCCATGGGCACATGGCGGGCGAGGGAAGGCCGGTGGCCGTGACTACGGCGAAGGTGGCGACGGCGCTCGGGCACGAGGCGCAGAGCGAGAGAGAGGAGGGAGAGGGTGCGGGAAGAGGAGGGGGGGTCGGGGTCGCGGTGCGACGGGGACTCGGCCCAGCAAGGCCGGGTGAAGCAGCTAGGGTGGAGGTGGCGCGGCGCGGCGTGCACGCTGCCGGGCCACGCGCTGCCCACCGGGCGAGGGAGACGACAGGAGGAGGCGGTGGTGGGCTGGGCCAACCTGGCCGCCAGCAGGGGAGGGGGGAAGAGAGGCTGGGCCGGTTCGGTGCTAGGTAAGCGTGTGGTGGCCTGGGCCTCTTCTCTCTTTTATTAATTGTTTTCTGTTTTCTATTATGCAGTTTGTTTTGATCCGATTTAAAACCCAATCAATTTTATAAATCCTGAAAATATCCACGGCACTTTCTGAATTATTTCTATGGCCCACAAATATTCCAACATTATTTGAGCATTTAAATTATTTATAGTGTTCAAATGCCCAAATTCAAATAGTGTAAGATTTAATTCAAAAATCCAGAAATGACCTATAGGATATGTTCATCATTTTTGGAAGAGGCTTTCACCTTTGTCCATTTATCATGAACATTTTCACAGGGCATTTTGGGATTATTGAAAATGATTTTATTTGAACCTATTAGAATTCAATTGGTGCTAGGGTTTCAACAATCCCCATTTCAATTTTCATGGAAAATAACATGATGACATGAATGCCCTAATGCAACTAATGTCAAGCAATTCTAGGGCTGTGACAAAGGACTAGTTCCGTTTACGGTATTTCAGAGGAAACACAACTAGCTAGTACACACCCATCATACCTCATGTTGCCAGGAATCACCCTAGACGGAGATCACAATCTCAATAGCATGGGATCAAATTTATATATCGCTGCCTAAGGGTGCCCCTCTCGTCCCAACCGAAACACCCATGCCCCCGATCGATGAAAGGCTTTAATCCAGGCCATGGAACCTTCATCCCGCCTCTCGATTTGGTGTGTACCAGGAAGTGGTTTGCAACCTACTAGGCACGTGATCCCTTTGAGAAACAAGTTGTAGTACTGGAAAGGAAGACGGACGGAAACTGACCGATTTATGTTGACACTGGTCAATGATATGGCATAAGCCTGGCATGCTACAACACTGCCATCTTACCCATACTCATGCCAACTCATGGCCATGCACAAGTTTCAAAGAACTCACGGATTTACCGAGCTCATTTGCCTCAATGCTCACGAGATATACTATCATCGAAAATGCTCATGAACGGCCATGATACAAAAATAATGCAAACATGCCCAGACACTCATCATATCAAAAGTTCAAACTTTGCTTGCCTGGTTGGAGTAGTCGGGGTCTAGCTCGCGTTCCGGTTCCCAACCTCCTTCCGTATTCACGGTACACAAAATACACGCTTAACGAAATACCGTGGGTACAGAAAGTTGATCCAAATTTTTTCAAATAAATATGATAAAAAACTAGAAAATTTGAAGAGGACAGAAAAAATCACCAAAATTCCTTTCTTTAAAAAAAGGGTTTTAGCCCAAGGACTCATCCTAATGAAAGAAAACTCGGGCTTTGCAGAAAATCCAGAAAACGGTTCAGAGGGAAGCGATTTCCAAAGCACGCTTTCAGAAAACGATTCAAAAAAAAAAGAGAGGTGACGGGCGGGTCCCACCCCTTTTAAATTTCAAATGAGGGAGTCGGGCTCCGGGCCCTTAGAGCTGGTCGCCCAATCCACGGCGAGGGGAGATCAAGAGTACCTGTTTCGGTGCCATTCCACGCCTATGGTGGTGGGACCCGGGGTGAGCACCAGGGCCCCTTGCCCGTGGGGGGTTCGACGGTCGTGGATCTCACGAGAGGCAGGGCCAAATTGAGGGGGGTTATCCTACAGAGGTGGGAAAGGAAAAAAGAGGGGGCGGAGGAGCCTCACCGGAGAGAAATGCCGGAGCCAGGCGGAGGAGGTGGCCGGAGTCGGGAAGAAAGGCCCGAGGCTCTCCCCTTAGGGCGGGTCAGGAGGTGGTGGAGTCGAGGGGAGAGCAGGCTGGGGTTATATAGCCACCCGAAGTTGGGAACGGATAAGTTCGCTAGTTGATTACGGCGTGGTGGCGGTCGGCTTAGGAGCTTGAGCACCACCTAGGTGGAGTAGTGGTGCCATTTTAGGTCCAAAAAGGGGAGGAAGGTTTATTTTGCTCGACGAAGGGCCCAAAGTTGCAGGGGCACAAGGCCACCGGGCCGGGGCTGCGGGAGGTGGGCGAGCCACCAGGACGCCCTTTTAAGGGCGCCGATTTTGCCCTTTGGGCCCACGCCAAAGGGGTTTCCCCCCAAAACGCCACTTTAAAAGGGAGCATCGAGCCAAACGATAGGGGATGTGACTGGTTCTGCGAGAAACACATCAATTTTGAATTTACTTTGAACAAAACAAAGGCATGCCGTGTTCGACAAAATGATTCCGTATCCAGGATTTTCCTTGAGCTGATTTTTGGTGGAGTGGTCTCTCATTGAACTAGAGGTTGCCTGAATTTTGGTGAATTTTGGAGAAGTGTAGATATGAATTTCACCAAATTTGGCAAATCTGGTCCAAACTTGCAAAGGAGGAAATTTGAAATATTTGAAAAGAAGAAGAGTGGATCAAGATGGTTCTGGGTTGTGGATACCAAGGACTATCCAGGTGTGGAGTTGAGGTCAAAAATCAAAAGCTTTTGGGTACTTGCTTTGCAAATCACCTAGGCTCAAAAGAAAAGACAAAATTATTTTGGGAGGAGAATATTGGAATAAAATCCAAAAATGGATTTTATTATTTGGAAGAAAACCAAAGTGGAAGGAGAATTTTTAAGGTTTTCCATGGGAAAAATTGGGTTTCAAATATGAGAGAGGATGAAAACTCCTAGAGTTTTTAAAGAAAAAAAACTCCAAAGATTTTTCTTGAAATTTTGAGAAGAGGGCAATCAAGAAAATTTAAACCAAACACTAGAGTTGAAGGAGATGCAAAAATAAAATATTTGCTAAAGGAAAAGCTTTTGATAGAGATTTTTAAGGGTTTTGGTGACCTTTCAAATCCAAAAAATTTTGAAGAAAACCAAAGGAAAAATTTTGGAGTGCACACCCATGTTTTGACTAACGCACAGCTATACCTCTGTAAGCCCTTTTCCCGAGGGGATATCGCAAATATGCTACCCGCTGCTTTGCTTTTTGTACCCTTGTCCTGATACCCATTTACATACCTTCATTTGTCAGCAGATGATGATAGCTTGCTTTCAATTGTTCCCCAAATTATTTGATCTGTATGAATGGTTACATTAGTGTAGAATATATCCAATGCCAATGATTTTTTAGCTCGCATTGTTCTTAGAAGTACATGTTGTCCTTTATCGTACTTATAATGACAGTAGTTGTTCATGTACCATCACTCTACAGTTTTATTTTCCTTTGCCTCCATTTTCTATACATCGATCTATTTTACCTACCATAGTTGGTAATGGAAGTTTAGATGTGCATTGCTCGGCTGTATCTTTTGTCGGTTAAAAAGTAGGGGCTCTTTCCCCTTTACTTGTGCACGGGCAGAGAGCCCCGCCAGCCACATATAACAGGATAGGAAAGGGAAGCCGGAGAAGCCGAAAGGGACAAACACTACAAAAAATACACTTCCGTGATGATACGGTTTGTCAAAGAGTCGATTTTTGTCATGCATGTACATCCATGACAAATTTATGACATAATCAAGATAGTCATACGTGGTCAGAAGTGTTCCATGACATAACCAAAATTATCATCACGGAAGTGTCCACTTTCATGACGATAAATCGCGGGTCACGGCCAAGGGTGACCGACACGCGGCATCCACCAACGGAACGCGTTAAGCTATCGGGTCGGGTTTTGATCCGATAACCCCTGAAGCCCGACCGGGGGGATTTTAAAAATCATCATTGGCGGGGAAACGGTTCCCATCATTGGGACAGATGTCATCCACCAGACGGAAGGCCTATGATAACCGGATGGCTCAACGGGCCCTTTCCCCGGAAAAGGGCCCGCCCTTAAATTGGGGGAAAATGTTCGCCGCCCATTTAAAGCCTTCCCGGGCCCTTTTTTCCATTAGCCCAAAGCCCCCGGGCCAAACCCAAAGCCCGTTAGCCCTTTATCCTTTTAGGCCCAAGGGCCTTTAAATTTGCTTATTCCCGGGCCTCTACCCTTCCAAACATTTCCGCCTTTTCAGTTCCTTTAGCCCATAAATTTTTTTAATTTAACGGGCCCGTATTCCAATTGTTTTGGGCCAAATCGCCTGTTAGGCCCTGTTTTATACGCCTATTGGGCCCTTTTATACGCCGAAAGCCCATTGTTTGGCCCAAAGGGCCCATTGCGGCCCGTAAAGGCCCCGCTTTTACGGCCCTAGGGAGGCCAATGTACAAAGTATTAGCCATGGATTGTAGCCAGAAAATGGTTTTCGCCCTAGAAACCACGGGAGAAGCAATGCTCAAGCCTAAACAAGACAACAAGGAAATAAAAGGAATTAGCTAGGTATAGGTATCACATAAAACCACGGAAAAGCGCCACCAAAAAATAAACAGACAAAAGAAATAAAACAAGCACTTCGAAGCATAGGCCTACCAAAAGGGCCCCCAAATGAAAAGCAAAACCCGGCAAAAGATATCAAACTGAAAGGCTTGATTGACCAGCCTCCGACCCACACGAAAGCTGAGTAAGAACCTTTCCGTTTGTTAACAAGAAGTCAACACAGGAAAGCCGAGGTTGTCTCACACCTGCTTTGATAGCTTCAACTCATGCTTCATCAAGACAGAGCCTTGGGTCATCTCCTGTCCACAAGATGGTTTGGCTCACTATCTTCCCTAAAGTTCTCCTGTAAGAGTACGACCAAAGAGAAACAAGGAGACACGAAAGGTTTCACAATTATATAAGCAAATAAATGGATCTGTTTCAAAGGAACATGTTTTTACAACTACAATTTGAAAGGTAGTTGTTGCAAACATCCAATCAGATGTAAACGCAAAGCAAACAGAAAGGGAGGAAATGATGCCTATCCAAATCTATACTAGAACAAAGTTTGAAGGCTTGAGAAGGATGAACTTACATTACATGTTAACACGGGCCGACAAAGCCCTTCTCCATGTTGATGGAAGGATAATTCAATAAATTCCCAAAGAAAATTTTTATAATCCCATTATTCTACATTTTGCAAAGAGTAAATATAGATCAAATAATATTGGAAGAAACAAAGGATAATGAAGCTCAGTGCACGATGATCATAATCAAATAGCAATTAATTAAGTACAGCTTAAAGGAAAAGGGGAAGGTACGACGAGAGCAATGCGAGCCCATTATTGTTTTGAGATCGATGATCCTTTGAGCAAGGAGATTCATCTGAAATTAGTTTTCATACAAGAAGGGTAAGGCAAAGAAAATTTAGGGTTCAAATTTTGAATTGATATCATAGAAACTACGCTGGCCCCAAAGTTTTTAGGGTTTGGCCACCGGAGTAGGGGTAAAGTGGGTACATTGGTCCTGTGTTTTCCGTGGCTGCATCTATCGATTTAAGGTATCACTACCTTTTCCAAAATAATAGTTTGTACTCCTTGAGGATCTGCACTCACCCTCTTCCTTTTGGACATCTATTTAAAACAACAACATTTGACGAAAAAGATAGTGGACGCACAGGAATAGGTAAAAATGGATAGGTATGGATAATCATATATGATGCTTAAATAAGGATGGTGTAACAAAGTAGAAGTAACAAGAGGTCGATGCAAAATATGGCATAATACAACTTTGCAAAGTAGAGCAAGCACCTTGATGGGTGAATAAGATAGGCCATCCTCCACCATGCCAAGTTTGTTAGCCGGATCGTCCACAATATTCCTCTCCCGGGCCCATTCTCATATTCATTTTGATAATTTTCAATAACCACATGCATGAAAACATAAAACAAGTGAGATTTTCGTAATGCGAATGATTCTAATCCAATATGCCTCAAACCCCTTTGTGCTATCTCGTAATTTTTTAAAAGATGCCATGCATGCTGTAATTTGTTGTGTGATTAATATAATGTGGCCTACTACTCAAAATATGAGAGCCCTATGATGACACTTCGCAGATGATAGCTTCAACATATAGTAAAGAAGAAAAGTTTAATTTAACCCGAAGATTCAAAATATACTAAGGAGAACAACTCAGACCAAAATCGCAAAGAGAAGAGTATCATCTAAAAGAAGAGGTAAGAGCAAGATTGAAGATATTACAAGTTTTCAATACAATGTCGGTTGGCCACCCATGATGAACCGAGCGCAGAGAAATACTATTCTTTCCGCCTCCATATGTGGCTCACATGCATTTCAAACTAAAGTAGGAACATTTAGCTCACCAATTAAACTATCTCTTTTACTAATATCAACAATAATATCAGATATGAATTTGTACAACTAAGCTTGTTTAGCTCGATGGGTGGAGCAGTGCTATTACAACCTAACCACGAGGCTTATTGTGGTCATCATAAAATGGGGAAAATATAAGCATGATGAGTAAAGGTTGACCGTGGGGGGATGGCAGATCAAAGCTGCAAACCGCAAAGGGTAGTTAGCAACCGATGTTTGCTTTGAAATAACAACTAAGATTTGGTATGGACAAGGTACGGTCAACAAGTGACAAAGAAATGCAATTATGTTGTTCTATATGTCGCGACATGCATTTGGAAACTGGGACCTTCACTAACCAATTAAATGTGTCGGTTAATAATATCAAGATTATCACAATCATATTTGAACAACTAAGTTTAATTCGAGTGTTGTGTTGTTTAGCTTGAAGGGTGGAGTAATGCCGACAAGAAAACCTAATCATAGTAGAGTAGATAAAAGGGAAACCCTAAGCATCAAGAGAAAAATTAGGAAAGTGAAACTAGCTGGACCAGGGGTGGCAAGATTTTCAAACAATATAGGAAACATTATGACCAATTAAACGTTTTATTTTAGTGATATGAGCATCATATCGATTCGATTTGAACACGTAAGCTTTGGGTTGAGGTCTTGAGGAGCAGTGCTAGCATGACACGGCACCACGATGATGGTAGTGAATAAAAGGGGGAAACAAAGTTTTACGGTATAGTGCCCGTGCATGGCGGATCTAAGGTGCAAACCGACAAAGCTACCGCAACCAATGTTTGCTTTCAACTAGCCACACGATTTGGTAGGACAAGAAAAGTATAGTAAACAAATTACGATCTTTTTCCGGTGAGATCAATAACTTGCACATATGGAAGAGTACCACCTCTTCCCCGTAGGCCTATGCGATACGTGAGGGTGCCGGGGTGGGCGGGCACCGGGAAGAAGACTTTAGACGGGACGGCCGGGTCGGGGAATATCCCTGCCGGGACGAGGCGGTCGAGGAGCGCATCAAAGGTGGACGGGCGCCGGGAAGCGAGAGGAGGCGATGAAAGGATCCTGGTCCAGGTCAGGATGAGAGATGTCCATCTCTTGCGGGACACGGGTAGGGGTAGCGGCTCCGCAAGGTGGAGGATGGGGTGGCGGAGGAGGGGCCCGGTGGAGGTTGTCATGCCCGATGTATGAAGGGAATGGTTTGGGACGATTCCAAAATGGGGGAAGTTATTAACTTATCCCCGCTTAAAATTTCGGACATCGCCTTGGGGATAGGATGGTAATCTCGATCTCACAAATATTTGCCGAACTATTTCGGCGAGGAAGGGTGTTTTGCCCCCACGGTTGGTCACGGTGTATGAACGGGTTGATAGGTAGGGCGGTTGTGTCACGCCCGATGGAAGTTACACATCTGCCCTATTTAAAATATTAGCCTACATCGATTTCGGACGATGAAGTTTGTTTTGCCCCACCGTTTTGAATGGGGAAATGGAGGAAGAGACACATGTCTTTCGAACGAGCTTGAATCAAATGTTTTTGTTGCCCACGCTTACGCCCACCGGTCGAATGGGCTGAGGCCATCGTGTCACGCCCGATTGGTTATAGTTACCCATCGACAGCAGTGTAAATCCGCGATAAGGATGTACCAAGGTCGGGTAGACAGAATTTCCATCTTGCAAACACTTGTTCAGACCACAAATTATAGTGGGTGTTTAGCCCCTTTCAAAACTTGGGAGAATTAGCATTCACGCTTGCGGGACCGGCAAACTAAATTCAAATTCAATTTTATTCGATTACAAATATCAACAGATAATTATACCTTTGTTATTTATTTCTTCAAACCCAACAAAGATTTATTCCACCTTTATATATGATTATGATTTAGAAATGCCGGATCTTCAATTCAGAGGTTGGATACACTGATTCAAACAGTTATTTCATCCAATACAATATGCTCACACAAAAACAGTTCACCTTATGTCAATCATACAAGTACGAGGATTACCTCGCAAAAATTTCATTACAACACATGGACAACATGGAATTCGACAACATAGGGGTCTTGCAACATAATCCATTCAGAACATGACACAACATGCAAGTACAATAATCTAATGACAATTTCAATGGTATCTAAAGAAGAACCGGATTACATTGGGTTTATAGGAAACAGAGGACCTCCCCGCCTTCAAATGCAACATTCTTACTTCCTCCAATTTGGGTTGTTATAATTTGCCGCTAATCTGAATTTCCAGCCTCAAGATAAAGATTACCTCATTCATGGCAGCCACACCATCTCTTTCTCTCTAGTAGAGCCTCAAGCAATAATATATGTGCCAAACTGCTCTCCCGGGTTTGCTCCGAACTGCTACCATCTGGTAACATGGATGGCGCCCTTCCCAAATAGATTCGGGGTTGTACATTGTGTCCTAGTGTGAACGGATCCCAAAGTTTCAGGACATAAGTAAGAGATAGTTATCGATGATCCAGGCAGTAAGCTTACATGGTAAATGATGATTTAATTATTGCCGAGATGGCAAACTATATTAATGGTTTGAAGCAGCATCAGCCAAAAAGAAATTAAAATGGTAAGATGAAACTAGGGATGTAAGTGGCAAATAAACGACATCCGCCATCCCATCTAGTTAGTTTTGCTACCCCTAGTTCATTTTCCTCAAAAAAAAAAACTCTTGAACTATCATACCACTAGTGGACTTTAATCGGGATTAAACGGGACCCAGTTGACATCCCTAGTTAAAGGGAGGTGCAACCGATATTTAAGTTGCCAAGGCATCTAAGCAAAATAATTGAAAAGCACAAAGGTGGCCTCAATAAACTACGAAGACAGTCTTGTGATGAAGTTGAGAGGAAAAGTTAAGGACTCAAATGAAATAGGCATGCATTTTTTACGATAGTACAAGAATCCGACATATTGGCCAACCGGTATAGCGTAACAACAAACAAGCATTCAATCAAGCAATATAGCAAAGCATAATGAACTTTGTAATTGATAGGATTACACGTTGATGGCACAAGCCAAGAAAGCAGCCCACTCATTACATTTCACATGTACTAAAACACATTGGCTTACCATATGTTGTTGTGAATAGCTGCTGTTGCAATGTTCTTGAAAATATCCAAGATCCCATGTTGCAAATCTAGTTGGTGTAGTTTATTCTGCACCATCTATTTAGGTAAAATTAATTTTAATCGCATGCATTGGTTCAATTGATCATCAATGGTTCATCTAAACTAATGAAAGAAGGGTGTGCATACACGAAAATATCGCTTCCTCTATTTTTATGCTTGTTCGAGGTGCCGCCCAAAAGAACAAATATTTTGCTTGATGGGGTTAGCTCCATAATTAATAGAAGCATCAAATTAGTCATGCAACTTGGGAAGATCAAGAACACACAAAAATAAGGCTCGGAGCAGGATGTAATAGCTGTTAGAAAATGTAGGGTAAAACTAACAAAAGCAGCGGAACCACATGCTAGTTTGCTGATGTGTAATTACATAGAGAACATTAACCAGTCCGATTGAACCAAAGTGGCATCGAACAAAACTAAAGCATATTAACTATATGTGCACTAGTATGTAATTTACATGTAACATGTTCACGCTAGAAGTATGGCCCATAAAAGGAATAACGCCTCATGAAAAACTGAATGATGCCTCAAGAAATTCAAAGGGTGGTGCTTTTAGGAAGTGAACGAGGCACCGCCCGGATGATAGTACCGATTCTGGGGCGATGGGTATCATTGTCATACTTGATAGCTAAGGATCATCAATGGTGCCGTTTGTTGAGTTTGGGTTGGCTGCCCTGAAGGCCCCGGTTTGTAGGGTACCGACATACAAGAAAGCTCTCTTGGGTGAACAGTTGCACGAAAAGAGAAAACCGGAGTATAAATCAAATAACCTGATGAGGCTGCAGAGAAAGCAGGGCCGGTGGAGTTGAATATGGCGCCGGAGCGGGTCCAAAGGCGGGGAAAGGCTTCGGGCGGATGCTGGTTTCGTGAGGCGGATCTGTTCCGGGACGAGGGTTTTAGAAGGGCCAAAGGGGGGCGGACTAGGAGCGTGAAGGGCCCCGCTTGGTGGACGAGGGCCGTTAAGATCCGGCGGTGGACCATGATGGCGGTCAAGGAGATCTGGAGCGGTGGAGCCGCCGAAGCGGCCCGTGAAGTGGGGAGTTGGCGTTGGGGTTCCGGGGCGGAAGGTAGATCCGCGGGGTGAGGTCCACCGCTGGGAGGACTAGATTCGCGGCTTGGGTTGGGGGGGAGGTCGGGGGAAGGAGGGGCCTGGGAAGAATGTTAAAAGAGGGTGGAGTTACCAAAGCAGCCCTTTTCCGCTCATTGGCAGGGTAAAACAGGAATATCAGGGCTAAACTTTCGGGATATTTCGGTGAGCGGAAGTTTGAAAGCTTTTGATGCCTAAAATTATAAGTTTTTGCCTCGATGGCCAACTATGATATCGGCCGAAATTTGTTTGTTTTGCACGAAAAAATGTGCAAGTTTTGAAAATCAATGTCTCAACTCAAACTTAGATTGTCCATTCAATTCAAATATGGATCATTGAGCTACTAAAGCAAATACCATCATACTGTCCAATTCAAATGAAATTCCAAATTGTTTATCCTAAATATGAGGACAAAAGCAAAATGTGTGTGTATGAATAAAGTGAATGATTATAAAGTTTGAACATGCCCGTATGTGTATATTCTAGGTTTGATATATGAATTTGAAATCACAAATTCGCTTAAGAAATGTACCGCTTAAATGAATTACAAACGCTAATGATGGAGCCAAATTCCAAAATTCCAATCTTAGGTTTGTAATTGGTACATCAAGGTATATCACGATGTTCAAAAGTATCTTATCTCATAGTACAAATGTGAAACAAATTGATCAACCATGAGTACAATATCTCAATTACGCTTAAAGTCCCCAAATATAGACACCTCATTCTTTATCTAAGTCACCCCCACCACCACCACACACACACACACATAGAGAAGTCGTTTTCCCCGCACACCAAACATGAGCACATTTACACCCTCTCTTTGTAAAGTCCGGACCCCAACATAGGTCTCTATCACTTTGTCTCCCATGCCACATCTGCCTCACCTCTAGGTCTCCGCTATCTCTTACCCAAGCACACGGACTATGTAGAGTGTATATTTCCCATAACACAAAAAACGCCCCAAACGCCTATCTCCCTAGTTATGTGGTTTCAACCACCTCACACACCACCCCAGCAAACAAGCACACTTTGTCTCCTTGTGCACCACTCTCCCTTTCTATCTCCCACATGCGGACCCGCCCCACTCCTTCCCCTGATACAATATGTCGGACCTTGCATAGCTCCCTAATGTATAATCGCTTCCATTTCGCACATTGTTCTAACCATCCACTTAGAAAAGGGCCTATAGTCCCGTTCATAAGGGCCTTTAGTCTGGTTCATGAACCGACTAAAGGGTCGGCAATACCCTCGCCTTTAGTCCCTTCCATCCAACCCAGACGATGGCCTCCACTGGCCTGTCCCGAGCCAAAGGGAGGGTTTGGTCCCGTGGTGGCACCCGGGACCAATAGGCATCCACCCGCCGCTTTCTTTGGCTCTGGTTTTTTTTTTTTCAAAAGAGGGGGGGTTGGGGGTTTTGGGGTTAATTTGGTGTATCAATATTGTGCTATAGCTAGCTAATTAATAGAGAAAAGTGTCCTTTCTTTGTCCGGCTTGGTCGACGCACGATATACATGTGATAGAGAGGACTAACTAGACATGCTAGCTAGCTAGTAATTGCAAAGAAGATCGTCATGAACATATATATGCATACAAGAGAAGTGATATCACCACCTCCTTCTCCGAGAGGTCCAACAAGTTCTCGATATCTATCCGACACTACCGCCATATATAAATATTATTTTAAATACGGACCGGGTCCATATAGTATTCTCCCCTTCAGCACGGGTCAAGAAAGAATGCCGCCAATTCCTCTTGAATTGTCGGATGCGATCCGGTGCTAGGAGTTCATCCCCGAAACATCTAATTTTAAGAAAGGGGTCAATAATATATATATATATATATGAATGAATGAAACTCAACACAAATGATGGTAATAAAATAAAATTGTGAATATTTTATTTACGACTTCAAATTGTTTGTCGGAGCCCTTCCAGGTCGTGTGGGGATGGACTCGCAAACGTAGTATCCACAGAAATCATTCCCTTGTTCCTGCCACAACCACTTTACAAGAAACAGAGGTCAATCAAACTGATAATTATATATAAAGCACATGCTAAATGGTATTGATGAAACTAGCGCTTGAATCACTAGGAGATGCGGAATATGCTACTATATAGTACTTACGGTGTCTAAATTGCAGCTTCTTCAGTCCCGAGCTTTTTGGTGAATTTTCCCAAGCCCTGCCATAAAAGAAAAAATTACTTGATATCGAAATGAACAAAGTTGCTGATATGGTGGATAATGATCATTTAACTTATTTCTAGCAATTCAGTCATTTCCGATACTCCTTGGGATCTTTTCGCTCAGTCTAAGATATTACTCCCTCTCAAGCTTAATCTCTAGGAGAATATAGTGGAACTCCAAGCACGATGCATAACTCATCAATATTACATTTCTATAACCGACTTAAAAATAAGAAAACAAAACCCGTAGTTGTAAGGAAAGAGTATTGTATTTTTGTTCATTTATTTCCAACGATCAGAAAGTTGGCCTCGGTTTTTGGCACGATATTTAACCTCATTTGCATCGGAGATATGTGTTAATGAACCCAATATCACCCACTTGTTTTTTCTTCATTTCGTGATCTTCAATCTGCATAATATAGTGAGTATATTTATAAATACATGCAATGAAAGAGCTGAGTTATATAGAGATACTTAATGACAGAAGTAGTACTACTTACCAAAAGAGCAGGTGACCGTGCTTTGTCGATGGCCAATTGATTGAAAAACTGATAGAACTCCTCAAATGGAATAGGCAAATTCAATTCCAAGGAGGTCATGCTCTTTTAACTCTCAAATACAAAGTATTCTCCCGACTCTTTGCAGGTTTTCATGTACCAATCATGCAATCTTCACATCATCGTTGTTAGAGAGCTTTCATCTTTGACGGAGGCTTCCCTCGATCTTTGTATCTGCACCTCCAAGAAATCAAATTGTACATCGTCCAAGTAATCTTCAGATTGCCATAACCGGCACCATCCCGATCGACGATGTCGCCAGGCACCTTGAGCGGGGGCACGATTCTTCGTTGTTCCCGAGCGGGCAATTTGTTTCACCCCGGCTCTTTCATCCTTTGATCACCGAAGATTCGATCTTCCGCCGAAATGCCTTTCCAATAATGCGCTTTAGTTGTTTTCGCGGAGACTTGGGTGGTTTTGCGCAGCAGGCGCTTCGCTTTGACCGGATCTATTCTTCCTCCGGAGGTGGATGTTCTTTGCTTTCAACCCTTGAAACCAGTCATCCACTTCCCGCGCGATTTCGCCTCCTCGCCTTCAGACGGAACTTTCCGAGTCTTCGAGAAGGACCGAATCGATTCCTCCCGCCTTTGGCAAGATCGACGCCGCAAGCACGGAGCGGATGTCTTTCCTTGCTTACGAGGCGGAGGAGAAGGACTACGACCCGGAGCAGCCGGAGCGGGCGGGGGTTCTTCCGCCTTGCCGACGAGGCGGAGAAGGAAGAGGGGTGCCGGAAAGCCGGGCAGGCGGGAAGGAGAGAGGCCGCCACGCCGGAGAAGGAGCCGCCGAGTGCCCTGAGCCACCGGGAGGAGGAGGGGGGAGGAGGCGGAGTGCCCCGACCACGGAGGAGGAGGAGGCGGTAGAGGAGGCGGAGTGCCCCGACCGGGGAGGAGGAGGAGGCGGGGGCGCCCAGCCAAGGTTGATGAGATCCTTCCGCCATAGGCATGGAGTCTTCGAGCAGAACCCAGCCGATACCCCTTCACCTAGGGTGGTCAAGCCGAGCTCCTCAAATCCTCCGTTATTTCATCGACCATCACCAGCATATCCCGAATCGGCCGGAAAAGTTGAGTCGGGTTTAGTGGGATCAAGCCACCGCTTTGACCTTTAAATTGCTCCATTGGCCATAAGGTGGCAATTTCAGATCCGTGATAGCATCCACGGATAGCGGCAGGAGCCGCGGCATGTTGCCGGGCTAAGCAGCTCGTGGAAGCCACGCCTTCCCCCGAGATGGCGGGTAGCTTCGGGAAGCTTCGCAGGTCGTTGTTGTGATCGGCTGCTTCGCCTCTTCTCGCCCTCTAGCCCCATTACCCTTTCGCAGCGCCGCATTAGGCTCGCTCCGTTTCCTCCTCTCATGGGTTTTGTAACCCCGCGTCCGAAATCCAGCCACTAAAGGGAGCCAGCGTCTCGTGTCCCCGTGGTGCTGATTCCCGAGGGCCATTGTGAGCTTGTCCTTTCCCCGCCGAACAAACTTCCTTCGCGCTGCTTCGATATAATGCTTAAGCCTTCTGGTATGTCCAATTGTTCGTCGCCCAAATGCACTTCCCCGTTATAGGGTCCAAGGATCCGCCGCCCCAAGAACCAAGTCCGCAACCTGCCAGTTCATTGTCTCGAGATCATCCTTTATCAAGCAATCATTCTCAGCCTTTGACCACTTAGGCCGGGCTATGAGGTACCAAACCCCGGGATGGAAGCTTTTCTTCGCAGCATTTCTTGTTTGTCGCGACATCTTTTACTTTTTCCGTTCTTGTAGGCCACAAATGCGGGCCGAATCTCGATCTTCTCATATTTGCCCGTGAATTCTGGTGTCTCATTTTTTCACATAATTGAGGTCTTTCTTCCAATTCCTGAATTGTTCTGCCATCTTCTTAAGAGCAAAAGACTTGATTAATGGCTCATTAGCCCCATCATCCTCCCGCGGTAGGGTAAAATTTGACTTCAGCTCACCAAAGATCATTTTTCTGCATATCATTGACATAAGACACCTGTGGTCTTCGTTTAGGCTTATACCATTGGTGGATGCTGATCGATCTTGTCCCAACCGAACCCCACCGAGCAACAAATGCCTTCTTTGTCCGGAGGGTTCAATCGGTTGGCGTCCGATTTGTATGATCTCAAACTTTTCATCCGAGCTCAATTTTTCTTCGGCCTCGCCTTTACCGGTTGTGCTCGATCCGAGGGCTAGAAAAAAGAACAAAGAAGAGTTAATTAATATGTGTAATATATATACCAAAACAAAGAAGAGCTAGTCAGAAGGCTTAACTAATATATATACCTGGCCGACCGGTTTGGTGATCACCGAGCCGCCCTCACGGGTCTACTTTTACACCGCATTGGGTCATCGGAGCCATGTAAATCATAGCCAGCTGCTTCTTCACCCTCTCCTTCCGACATCTATCGACGTTGAGAAACATCATCGAGGAGACGGCATTCCCAAATTTTCCTCAACAATTTGTTGCCCGGGGTAAGGGCAATTATTATTCAAAAACAGATATGGATATATTAGTGCCAACGAGAACTAGCTAGCTAATCACAATAAGGAATCATATTAGTGGCCTCGACGCTGCTTCTCTAGGGTTTGGGGTGGCCTCACAACGCTTCAAGGGTTAGGGGTGGCCTGAACGCTTCAAGCCTAGGAGGGGTACTGACATCGACCCCCCACGTGTTGAAGCTATCGGGAGGGGGTCGGCGCTGAACAGTACATCTATGTCCCACAAGTAGGGTAGAGGGTCGTGGATCGCCGAGCGGTCGAGGGTCAAGGGTCGAAGATCGCCGAGGGTCGAGGTTTGTCAAAGGATTACAAAATGTCTCATTAGGCATGTGGCATGAAAGTGTTAAACGAGTTCTGATAGGATAATTCGCTTGGTACAAAGTTCAGCAAAAGGCAAATTATCCTATCCGACTCCATTCCGTAACAACTTTGAGGACTTCTGTACCATCATGCCATGGTTACTCCGCCAATGATGAAGCCATGGATTTCTTGAATACTTTGACACTATAGGAACCTCGACCCGAAACCTTCGACCTTGACCCCTTAATGACCCTCGACCTCTACCCTAGTTCCCACCTCACCCTCGGCGATCCTCACACACTCATATATCGACAACCACGCAACATACATATACATGGGAAATATGTTATCGGAGGGGTATCGCACCCCCTCGTGTCAAAGTTTCTTCTTTCTCCTCTATTCCTTTCTTTCTTCTTCTCTCCTTCTTTTCTTCTTATCCTCGAGAAAGGGAAGAGAAGAAGAAGAAGAAGAAGAAGAAGAAAGAAGAAGAATGAGAAGAAGAAAATAGAAAAAATTCTATTTTTCTTCTTCTCCTCTATTCCTTTCTTCTTCTCCCTTCTTTTCTTCTTTTTCCTCTCATTCTTTTCTTCTTCTTCTTCCTTCTTCCTTCTTCCTCTTTTCTTCCTTTTCCTTATTTTACTTTTTCCTCTACACCAACCTAATTAAAATGCACTAACCTAATTAAAATTGTAACTTCTATAAATGAACAAAAAACTAAACTAATAAAATAAAAAACATATACATTATAGCCACATACACATATACATCACATATGAACAAAAAAAATAAACAAATAAAAATAAAAACGGGGCGATGACGGCGGCTCAGAATGGGGGCGGCCGGCGAGGGCGACGGGCGGCGGCGGGCGAGGCGCGGGCGACGGGCGACGACGGGCTCGTGGCGGGAGGGGGCGACGCTGGTCTGCGGCGGGCAAGGGGGCGACGACGGGTTCTGGGCGGGCTGGTAGGGGCTATACGACGACGGGCGGGCGATAACGACGTGCTGGCGGCGCGGCGGGCGGCGTTGGGCATGCGCGGGCGATGCAGGGCGACGACGGGGCGCGGACGGCGCCGGGCGGCGCGCGTGGACGGCGGGCGGGCGGGCAGCGACGGCGCGATCTGGCAGCCGGGCGCGCTGGGAGCTCAGGCCGCTCGGGGAATCAAGCAGGGAGATGTGAAATTTTCACAAGTCCTGGTTATATAGCAAGGGCATTGGTCCCGTTGGGCTCAACCGACCAATGCCCCTTTAGTCTCGTTGGTGCCACCAACCGACCAAAGGCCAATTTTCAGCAGCCCAAAGGGCGGAAGCGGCGTTTGGTCCGTTGGTGGCACCAACCAGACTAAAGGGGGCATTAGACCCGTTGGTAGCACGACCACGACTAATGCCCCTTTAGTCCCTGCTGGTGCCACCAACCGACCAAAGGCCTGTTGCCCGAACCCAAATGTTTAGTCCCACTCGCTAGTTGAAGGGCGCTGCACTGGTTTATAAGCTGTAAGGCCCTTTCGAAAGCCTCTCAAATGCAGGTTGGCCTAATCATGCACTGCCTGTAACTATATTTCTACGGCCTGAATCCTGGCCCATGTAGGGTTTCTAGTCTATTCAGCCGTAGCCTAGTAGGTGGCAGTTTTTTTGCTTTATATTTTATTTTTTGCTTTTAGTTTTAGAAAAATATGAACTTTCTATTAGTGCCATTAGTTTTAAAATTTGAAAACACTTTTTTGTTTTCTTTGTTGCTTTATTTATTTTATTTTGTTTCTACTTACAACAAAATACTTATTGTTGCTATTTTTATTTTTTTCAAGTTTTTTGTTTTGTTTTCTGCATTATTTATTTTCTTTTGGTTTTTGCTTTATTTTTTAATTCTTTTGCTTTTAGGTCAGCAAAATTATAAACTTTCTGTTAGTGCTTTTAGTTTTAGAAAAATAAAACTTTCTGCTTGTGCCATTAGTTTTAAAATTCAAAACACTTTTTTGTTTTCTTTGTTGCTTTATTTATTTTATTTTGTTTCTACTTAAAAAAATGCTTATTGTTGCTATAATTATTATTTTCAAGTTTTATTGTTTTGTTTCTGCATTATTTATTTTCTTTGGTTTTTGCTTTTATTTTTAATTCTTTTGCTTTTAGGTCAGCAAAATTATAAACTTTCTCGTTAGTGCCATTTGTTTTAGAACAATTATAAACTTTCTGTTTGTGCCATTAGTTTTATAAAATTTGAATTTTTGAAATTTGTGTGAATCACAAGTTTGTGAGCTCAACAAGGCGAGAGGACGGGCTTAATTATAAACCGTGTGAGCGCTTCTTCGTTGGAGGTTTTCAAATTCATAGTTTTCAAATGAACTCAAAAAGTTGGCATAGCATGTTCATGAAAAAACGGACAATGGTATCATACTTGTGTTACAAAGTTGGCATGGTATCATCATAATAGTATGGAGAAAGTCTTCACTTTTTCTTCGCTTGTGTCGCTTGCTTATTGCGCCGAACCATGGATAATCTTCATCATTTATCGTGATGCTTGGGTCAGCC
>JAHIAM010002220.1:0-64343 GCA_021605205.1 Aegilops longissima | reverse complement strand
GTTGCCCTCCGTCGAGGCGGGTCGAGGTCTCTCCTATATATACACATGTGAACCCTTACCGGACGAAAGTACAAAAATATGTCTAGATTGGACCGTGGCTATCAATCAGATCTTTCCATGCAGTCTCGAACTCATCAACCGTTAGCATGTGCTGGATTATCTTGTGAAACTCTGATCTGAATTTGCTTCGTTTCGTATACAGTGGGTCAAGTTTTTCCTTTGCACTCTTGAGCACGTGCCACTTGCACCACCTGTGAGTTGTGTCGGGCATGACCTTCTCCAGTGCTAGTTCCATTGCCCTGCACTGATCTGCATCGAAAAGTTGTTTCTTACCATAATTGTTTGTTTTGCCGAATAGATACATGTGGAATGTAAGAAGAAGTATGAAGGGTTTAGGTTGTATGTTGTCTAACCTGTAAGTACAGTTTGTGGGTGTTTGCCACCCATCATACGGATGAACTCGGTGAACACCCACTCAAATGTTTCAACTGTCTCATCTCGAACCAGAACGCCGCCGAAGATAATAGTATGGAAGTGATTGTTCACTCCCACAAATAAGCCGAAAGGCATGTCATACATATTTGTCCGGTACGTGGTGTCAAATGTTATTGCATCTCCGAAGAAATGGTACTGAGACCTGCTTGTTCCGAGTGAATTGCAGAAAACCACCACATTAGCGCCTAGGTTTGCAGAAAACACTGGTTTACGAATTTCTGCCAGAAACCACTGATTTTGGCCTAATCTTTTGCAAAAAACACTGATAGGTCACTTTAGGCAATTTAACCTTGATTATTACATGTGGGGCCCACAAAAGCTGACGTGTGTAACAGTTGGCCCCAGCCGGCGTTAGACAAAGTGTGATAGGAATATACCGTATTGTCCCTGGTATTTTTTCATAGGCACCCTTTAATCAGAAAACCAAAAAGCAATCAAGCCCCTTGTCATGCCCAGCTCGGCTGTAGTCTGCCACCGGCCACCACACGCTCTTGCGCTGCCGCCCACGCCACGCACCGGCGGTGGAGAAGATCACCGTCGATGGTCGCGCCGGTTCTGCGTGCGGCCGCGCCGCTGCTTGCTCCGGGGCTGCACGCTGACGCTGCTGCTTGTGCCCGCGCTGTGCGCTGCCGCGCCGTTGCTTGCTCTTGTGATGTGCGCCGCCCCCGAGGCTCGTGCCCGTGCTTCGCGAGGCCGCGCCACTACTTGCTCCGTGGCTGTGCGCCGCCGGCTTGGGAAAGAGAGAGGAGGGAGGAAGGTGAAGGGGAGGCACGTCTGGGATGCGCGCCGCTGCTCGGGAAAGAGAGAGGAGGGAGGATGGTGAAGGGGAGGCGCAATCGCCGCTACTTGCGCCAGGGCCAAGGTCGGGAGGCCGCCAGGCTCGCCGTCGCTGCTCCCGTGAGTACCGACACCCCGAGCCCATCTCCCTTCCCGCGTCCGCAGCCACAGGTCGCCGACCGAGAGCTGCCCTCGGCTACCCTAGCCGTCGGCGGCGACCATTGCCGCTGCGCCACCACCGCCCCCGGCGAAGAAAGAGGAATCAGGTCGCGCGCCACCGCAGCTCGGACGGATGAACACTCCCCGCACCTGGCCACGTGGGTGGTTGACTTTTTTATTATGGCAGTTTTTTTCCATGCACGGAGGTGTTTTTGGCAAAAGGACCTCTCTCACGCCGTTTATTATGGACCGTTACGCCACGTCAGCAAATGATGGGCTCCATCTGTCATAATCATCATCAAATGAGCCAAAGCCGCCAACTAGTGTTTTTTTGCAAAAGATTAGGCAAAAAATCAGTGGTTTCTGGCAGAAATTCGTAAACCAGTGCTTTCTGCAAACCTAGGCGTTAATGTGGTGGTTTTCTGCAATTCACTCGCTTGCTCCTGTTGACCACAGCAAATTCCGTATTCGACTGTCCTCATCTGGCTGCACCCTGTAGTACAAGCCAGAGTCTTTTGCACCAAGCTCAGCAAAAACTTCCATTGTTTTGCATACACCATCATCAGCTTGTTCTCTGCTGATCTGTCCACACAGCCCCCTCAGAGCTCTCTTGCTGAAAGGCGCGTTGCTCATTGCGCCGAAGAAACTACCAATTGTGTTGTACACCTTACCATACTTATGTTGCTTTCGCGCAGCTGCTTGACAACATCTCTTGTGTATATGTCAATATGTCTATGTGAAGGCCAGTACAGCTTTTCACCACAATTATTTGTCAGTGAGTGATTATGGGATGCTCTGTGCTCACTAATATACCAGCCATTGTCATTTGTGCGGAGTAACCTTATCATTGCGGGACATCGGCATCGACAGGTCCGTGTGTTACTTCTTTTGGGGACACCTGAAGTTTTGACAGACAAATCAAATGTTTTGTTAGTTTGTTCTTCATTTCTACAGATGCGGACTGAATATGTAAAGTTGACATAGTGAAGCATTTGGCTTACCGAGCAACCACAGACGATTTCTTGCATGCACTTTGTTCTCTGCACATTTAACCTGCTTTTGCCGTACCTGATTCCAAAACCTTTTTCCCACGAGTAGAGATTGTAAAAATCGTACGCCTCCCCAAGTGAATCAAATGTGTTTCCGACTGCAGGTACTATGCCTGTTGGTGTTTTCTCATTTGCATAACCTCGAAGTGCTTTTTCCAGGGCAGTTGGCCTGCCAGCGCAGGGGGGACGTTCTGTTGGTGCTCTTCCAACACGGGTTGTCAGATGTTCCGCAGTGGGCTGCTCTTTGTGATACGGAGTTTCAGATATAGGTTGTGAGTCAGATCTTGCAATGGAAATCAAAAGTCAAAACAACTACAAACTGGGCAAACTGGTGTGATTTAGAAGTTATACCTTCTCGTCCACCCAGGCACTTGAGGATCATCTCTCCCTGTTGACGTCTCTGAAGGTGCCACCGTCAGGTCGACGGCCTCGCAAGTACTGTTCAGATCGGCATCCACTGTGAGCGCTGCATCCCCAGCGTTGCCCATGCTGGAATCCGACCGGGCGCGGATTAGAACTTCAGCGCCTTCATCACAGTCCAGGGAGTTGTCGTGTGATAGATCCATTGGTGGAAATCTACCAAAAAACAAAACGACTGCAATAGTTGGATGTTTTGCTGTATGGCACCGACGCCATCTTGGAGAGAGAGGCTGAAGAAAAGTGTACCAAACATACCTGTCGACGGGATCCGACAGGAACTCGAAGCCATTGCTTTCTGCCTCCGCCATCTTCATGCCTGCGAGCTCGGGAGCTTGTGCGGCGGATTAGGGGATATGCTTTCCTTTTTTTTCCGTGCGTTAAAGCCGAGTTAAGTCGGAGGCCTCACTGGCGGGGCAGGGGCAGCTGGGGGTTATTTTTCCGTTGGACGCAAGATTGACGCCGTTACATGTTGACGTGTTACGTACCGCCTTGTTGGCGGTTATGTGCCAATGGAACATCAGGCAGGCACCGTTGAACTTACCGGTGCGAAGAAGGGCCTGTTTCCGTATACGACTGTTGCCTAATACGGTGCCCCTCCCCGACCTGCCAGCGGAGCCAGTCGCCGCGTCGACGCGTCGATCTCTAATTGCTCATCACTAACGGGAGTAGACCAGGACGAGTGCTCTATCGCCGCACTCCCCACCAACCTTCCTTTTTTAAGCACACTAACTCCTACATTATATCGTTATATTCGCTCCATATACCTATAGTCTGCTCTTTTCCTTTTTCTTTTCGGGAAGCCTATGGTCTGCTTTGTAGACATCATACTTGTCACAACACTCTACGTTATTTGCACCCATATACTAGACGAAAAAAAATCTATTGAGAAATCTTAATTTGGAGGAGTTGTAGATGGGAAATGTTGCTTCAAAACAGAGGCACTAAGAAACATATAAGATTGTACATGGATACATGATGCCACCTCCCGATACGCTCCTGCCTCCTCCCGAGTCGCCCCCTGTGGCGGCCGGGAGGCTCCCAGATCCCGTCGCCTGGCCTCCCCTTCTCCTCCTCCTCCTCCCTCGCCGCCGTCCGAGGGCGCGGCAGGGCGGTGCCGTTGCCGGCGGCGGCGGGGACTCGGGGCCCTCCCGCTCGTGAGGGGCTGGCGCAGGCCGGCGCGCCCAGGCAGGAGCATGGTGTTCGGCCGGACGTCACGGCGGGGGGTGGCGGCGCTCCGGCGATTCCATACCTCCACGGCAGGCGCTTCAAGGTCTGGGGCGTCGCGGTCGTCAGGAACGGCGGTGGCGCCACCGGATCTGTAGCGGCGCGGCCGGATCAGGGCCCAGGTGTGGGCTTGGTCTCCGGGTCGCGGTCGACGCGGTGGCGGGTGCGACACGTCGGCAGCTGGGCGGATTTGCGGATTCCATCCTTGTTTGGTCCTTGACGGCGCGGGCAACTCCGGTGGAAACCCTAGATCCCCTTGGGATCGAGCGATGGAGGTGCTTTTGCGTCGTAGTCCCTCTTCAGGGCATAGTTTTGGAGTTTGCTCCGGTTGAAGGGACCAGCGACGCCGACGGCGCATGCCCGGTGGCGCAAGTGCCGATGAAAATCGCGCCGACTACGGTCATGACAGACGATGGCGGTGTCTTGGATGTCGTTTCCTTGTCGAGGCAACGTCGTTGCAGTTTGCATCATCAGGCTTGGGATGCTCCGGGAAAACCCTAGATCTGGATCTCCCGGATCATACGATGATGGCGTTCTCTGTATCTCTTTCCTTCTTGGGGGCATTGTTTTGGAGCAAGTGATGGATGGAGGTGGCAAGAGGAGGAGCGATGTTACATCTACCGCAAGGCCGACGGCAGATCACGACGGCATGGCGCTGAGGAGTTTCGGCGATGGGCGCGTGTGGATGGACACGCGTAGAATGGTGGTGTTATCTGGCGTCGTGGTGGCGTCGACGGTAGGCCTGGCAAGGTTGATGCAGCAGTACAACACTGAAGATGGATTGGTGGCAGGTGGCTGCGGCGGCCTCATACCCGGCAGGCGTCCCGGTTGAGGAGTGCGCCGGACTGGTGGGTGCTCATACCCGGCAGGCGTCTTGGTTGGGACCTCAGGTCTTAGATGTTAAGTTTGGCTGCAAGGTATGTTTGATATTAGGTCCAGACTATCAGCATCCCTTCATCAACTGGATAGGAATAGCGACAGATGTTGCCTAGACGCTGACTTTAGTCTTACTGTTGTATAACTTTGTAAAGTCTTCTGTGAATAATTAATAAAGTGACTGCATGCATCGTCCATATGCAGAGGCCGGGCGTCCTCCTCCTTTTCTTAAAAAAACATGGATACATGATGCAGTGAGTCCAAAATTTCTGGTGGAGTCTCCAAATTCCTTCTGGATTGGTTAGGTTTCTGGACTAATGAAGATATGCAAGGATAGGTGCTTCGAGAATTACGTGAACGGATGCGCCCTTTATTCAGCTACGATATTTCTTTTTGTAGTTCTAAATTAAGCAGGTGAATTTTGTATGGGTATGGCAATCTGGTGTTGACTTCAAAATAAGGCGACGTATCCGGTGAAAACATGAAATCTCCAACTAGATGGACGAGTCAGATAAGAGGTGGGATTCCCCCATAACCGCTTAAACATATTTTACATATTTGCTTAAACATAACCTCAACAGACTGATGTGTGACCTACAGCGCGAGCATGGAGGTGGTGCTAGACGTGTGCGTCTGGCAATGATGGCAGCCCGCGAATCCGGCCATCATAGGTCTGACAGTATATCTGTTTTTATCATTTGTGTTTATTTACAGCACCAAGTGCTCAATAGTTTCAGTCTGACAATGATTCTAGCATGCCACAGTGTGTTCCCTTTTCAAAAACAAATTGTGCTTAAGTAATTAGCTCCGAGTGGGATAATCACTATTTCCCAGATTCCCTTAGTGGGCAGGTATGTATTGCGGAAACAATCGGAAATCCTAATCGGGGAGACAGAAACTTATATTTCCTCAACTTCCGAAGCTGACATGGATAACTCCTCTCACAGGATGCTCTCCTAGGACGACAGCCGGCCTGAGGCCGAGCAACAGACCGAGCTGGATGCATGAGGTGCGAGAGAGGAAACAGTCTAATCCAGAGCTGACAATTAACACCGGGAATGCATTGTGTTTTCAGTTACGTTAGTACCAGACCAAAGTGTGAGGCTTCCACAACATTCGCTGCCCTTGTCCAGATGGTAACCACCCTTTCTCTCTTTCTATAAAATTAAGGCAATGCATCACTGTTGGGCAGCAGACTGGCAGGGATGCCAAGTGTCGGCTAGCCGTATGTTGAGCCACCAGATCACGCCGCCACCTTCATAGGTGTCAGCATGTCGCCGCAGCGAGCATCAGGCGTGGATAGATAGGCAGGGTGAAACGAATGAGATGTTAAGTATATGTGTATGTCATGGTAGCTACAATCTACAACTAATCATCGTGATACGGTACTCCCTTTTCCGAGGAAACGTAATGTATCATCTTTGAACCTGCCACAAGAAAGATCATTAAAAATACTAACTAAAAGCACATGGATGTGGCAGCCACTAGCTAACGAAACACAATATAGAGATGGAGTATATAAAGAGGGTGCCTTGCATGTCTTGTGACACAGAGTATAGCATTACAGAGAACTTCAATGTTTAGAAATACAAATAACGTTATTATATCCAAGCATATTGTAATAAGCTAAGAGTCGTTCTGATTTAAACAGGGACACAAAAGCAAAAAATATTAACACTCAAGTATTCATTCGAAGTGTTTCACCTTCAGAAACAATCTCACACATTGCATCATTAGTATCAGACACACCATGGTTTGCAAGCTCACTGCCAATAAGATGCTTTTGTTACACAACCGACAACTACACACACAAGATCTCTGGAACCATGCATGCATGCTACGTCGAGGGACAGAGATATGATCTGGGGAATGGCTAGAAATCAGTTAGCTGAATTTTTGGTTTGAGGTGAGTCGATTTTTGCCCAGTTGGATGGAAAATCAATGGCACAGAGCCTTTTTCAACCTCTGGACACATCTCCTTCATTCATTCATTCAGAAATCGATTGACGCCGAATTCGCATCAGCTGACTGATGTGCAGCTAAACTGTATGATCTGACTACATCCACATTGAAGAATAACTTCTCTCATACATCCACATTGCTAATAAAAAGAAAAACAACACAAATTAATGGCAGTAGTGTAGCTAGTGTCACATGTGCAATCCCTCTAGCTCCCAGTAGTATGGCACGTATGATAAACAAGGTGACTCGGAATCATGTCCAAGATCGAGGATGACTCGAACGTGATGACAATCCATATCGTATGACATCAACGTCTTCTCCTGCCCCGCGGTGAAGAAGATCAAGTTGCAATCCGGGTGAATGGCAACCCAACCAAAGTTTACTTTACGGTCTGATAGGTATGAAGTCTCAACGCGATGCTTCAATACCCACTCTTGTCTGTCATAGTCCTCCAAGACATAAACCGCTAAGCATGGGACAACATGCTCTTTCTCAAAATTTGTGTAATGCAAGCTGCCCTGTGACTGGTGAATGAAACCACCTTCATCCCAATTCCAAACATCAGGGACACGAATGTTCCTCCATGTCTTCCCCTCCGTGTCCACCACAGCTACATTAGGTTTCTCGTGGAGAAAATGTAGAGAACCATTGAGAAACACATACGCCCATGGGCTACCAATGAGCACAGTATGACAATCCCATTCCATGTCCTTGTGAACCCATCCTCCGGTTCTAGAGGAATATATCTCTACTCCAATGATGAAATCGTCATGATACTCCACAAACTTGAACACATGGAAGTGGGATGGCGACACGCGGGATCGAACCCCAATCGCGCCTCACACAGCTTGCCGCCCTGGCTGGAGGAGGGCAATGCACCCCACTTGTTGGTGGCAGGATTGACCACGACGTACTCCGTTTCGCCCGTGGCTTTGAAGCAACGGTAGAGGAGCAGGCCGTTGCAGCTGTCCAAGAGCTCGGCCTTTTTGTAGCTGGGCGGCTGCATGGCAAAATCGGGGAAGAACATAGGGCAGGTTTGCTGTCGCGAGACTCTGCTGAAACGGCGAGGTGCCGCCGGGCCGATTGGACTGCCGTAGAAAAAGCCAGTGAGAGTTTGGGGAAGCTTATTGCAGTAATCGGGATTCGAGATGAGGTTCTCCCAGGCCTTGGAGACGCACTTGAAGCGGCAGAGCGACTTCACCTCAAGGCGTGAGAGTATCTCTACTAGCAGATCGTCGGTGAGACTGGCCGCCGGGCACCTTAATTTCTTACCGACAAGGGGCATCTTCCAGTCTGCGGCAGAGGAGGGGAGGGACCTACGGCAGAGGAGGAGCCTATGTCGATATGTATATGTATATATATACCCGGGCCGGCATTAACCGACTCCGATCCCTGGTCCAACTCCAACTTACGTATAATATAGAGCTCGGATCTGTACAATACCCTCTCACAAATGAACGGTGGATGATGCATATATACTGCTCTCTCCCTTGTCCAACTCCAACTCCGACTGGGTCTCTACTCTGTACTAGGGGATCACCTAGACTCCGGGAGAAAACATCGAGACCTCAAGGAGAGTATGGATCAATCCTAGGCATTAATGGCCTAGCATCACTATTATCAAACATGGAAAGGGAGTCCGGTTCTCTTGGATATTGGCAGTGGGTATCTTTCAGCCCGCGGCAGAGGATAAGGGATGTGATCTGTGGCGGCGATGGTGGTATGGTGGTGGGTTCGTTGAGGAGTCTATGTATACACATGCATTATCCAACTCTGATTCCTAGCACAACTCCAACTCTCCAAGCAAACATGCACTCCCTGTAGTTCACCTCACGGCAGCAGAGTTTTGTCAACGGGTTTTAAGAACGTTTTCTTGAGTAGTATTCTATCTCTAGTGCCCAGTCCACCTTGGAGCGGCTCGCGGTCCATGGTGGAAGAAGGACGACTGCGCTTCCTAGTAGCGGCAGTGTGAATTGTCAATTAGGGCCTGTTTGGTATTGTTCTGGCTCCCAACCCCATCATCTCCGGATCTAGACCTGAGCCGAAACATCTAACTCCCGGAGTTGGTCGAGAGAAGCTGGCGAAACTTGCCTTGCAAAATTTGAGGAGTTTCTTCTATCTGAAAAATTGAGGTGTTGAGAAGCTGGATCACCCGAGCTCCTCCGAAACCGTGAACCGAGAGTTGAAAGAATGTACCTGGCACTGCCACTGCTAAATGAGGCCAGCACTTACCAATTCGCTTGAGTGTCTTCCACTTGTGCAGAATGGAGTGCCATTAAGACCTACCTATCGCACACAATAGCGTTGCAGAATGGTGCCATTAAGACATTTTTTTCTCTCGAAAAAGGGTGTTTTTTATTGACTCATACTGTAGCATCGAGGAATACAATCATGATAAGTACACCCGGCCTCTGCATAACTAAGATGCACACAGCCAACACAACACACACACACAAATGATCACGCCGGCAAAGGCAAAGTCATGCAAAGACCAAAGCTATGCCTAGGCGGACGAAAAAGAAAAAAAAACCGAAGCAATGAAAACAACGATTGACGATGTACAACAGTGACCAACGGCCCCAGTGATCTCTTGACATCATAAAGACTCCGAGAAGGGTTCTCCAAAAGCGACGCCTTCAATAAGGGAACGACGCAAAAGTGCCGCCGTCACCAAATCCAACCACCAAGGGTCGGCTTACGGGTTTTCACCCTGAAGAGCAAATCTGAGCAAACTCCGAGCAATGCCGTCATCAGGCTAACGACGTAAAGAACGCCGCCATTGCCAGGTATAACCAACTAGGTCAGACCAGAGTTTTCACCCCGGAGCTCTAGATTGGGTACCACCCAATGGAAATCATTTTATGTTGTCTCCTCCACTTGCCCCGATCCCAATAGTTGCATGTGTGCACGGTCCTTACGGCGAGTGATGAACATGCCCGGATGAGTAGGCTGACGGGACTCAAGAAGAGCTACTCGCCAACACTCGAAGAAGTCTTTGACGGAGACGAAGGAGAGCAGCACCATGAAATCCCTAGTTCAGGACACTCCGAAGGCCATGCACCATCCTCACAAATGGCAATGTAGGCTGATCTATATGAGACGACAGCAGACTCGTGGCCACTTACTTCGTGTCGTCCTCGCTAGACACAGATCATACGGGTCCAAACCTCTTGAGGTGACCACCGCCTGGCCGAAGACCGCCCAGCGGCATGCTGGCCAGATTCACGGTGTCACCTTGACCTGGCGGCCGAGCCAAACAAGAGACCAACATGCCGGAGATGCAGGTCACGGCCAGGGCCACTGTTTCAACACCACAGAGGTAGCCCAAGAGAAACGACTATGGTAAGAGCAAGTTCTCAGGTTGGACCTCTGTTTTCCGTACACGCACCGGCTGGGCTGTCCCCAATGGAGGTGCCGCAGCAGTACTAGACATGGCCGCTTGGACGACTGCGGGCGGATCTCCACTCAATGACGAGGAAGAGACGAGCGGTTCATGTGCTCCATCCGAGGAATTGAAGCCGCCGTTGGTGACAGCTCCCGTCCATGGCGTCCATGGGTGCGGCGGCATGGTGCCGATCTGGCCACCCACAGCCATGCTTCCGCCGGATCCATCCCCGCGTGGACCGCCGCTGCAACTCCCGCCTTCACAGCATCCAGCCACCGCCTGCACTACGCCAAACGCCTGCTCAAACCGCCACGGGAATGGAACCCCGCCGCCACCGTCAGCCGCGCGGGCGAGCCCGGCGGCGCCAACCTGGTGATGATAGAAAAACATCACAGACGTTAGTAAGTCGGACCACCGGGTGCGAAGCCCTGCTGACTATTTCCACGAGTCTAATTGTATGTGATGCTGTCGTGCATCTCGATCATACGTTTGGAAAATACTCCCTCTGTTTCTAAGTATAAGTTCTCTTAGAGATTCCACTATACCGAAAAAGGGGTTTCTTCCCGCTTTGTATTACAAAGCAACAACATCCATACAATCAACGATAGGTACTAGGGCGGAAGCAGCACAGGCACGCCCAAAAGAAAAGAAAGAGAAAACACAAAAGGAAAAAAATGCCGACAACGGCGGATCAACGAAAACGAAGATGACTCGCAACCGCTGCGCCCGCCGGAGAATTCCACCATGCTCCTAGCACCACGAAACACCGCATACCAAGTAACACCTTCAAGAAGGAACGCGACGACAATGACGCTGCTACCAGACATGGCCTAGGGTTTCCCCCGGTTCGCGAAGGGCCGTGGGAGGGAAGGGGGATATCCGATGCCCTTCAGGAAGGCACGGCGGCGCCCACGGGCGTCACCGCGTCGGTGCCGAACAAGCCGACAAGGATTTCTCCCAACCTCCAACCAACCACGACCCTAGACGATCCATTGTGCTCCACCATACTTGCCGTCCACCAATATGCGCCACCACGGACTCGCAGTCACCATCGCCGTCTCACCGTGACAAGCGAAGCGAGACCGGCGGGATCGAGAGGAACCAGACGGAAACGAGGAGCAGCAGGGTCAGTGGCCACGTGGGAGGGGACAACCTCCACCACCCTCGGCGGTGACCGACCGGTCGTAGATCAGGAGCAAACCAGGCACCCCTGCCCGGCCGAGCCCGAAGCGGGCCCGTGAAGCTCCCGTCGCTGCGCTGCAGTACACGTGCCACCGTCTCCGCCACCCCCAGTCCAAGCCACACCTCCGTCCGCCGGATGTGACGCCGGAAAGCATACGCCAGGCCCACCCAGACCCATATGGGGCCCAAAAGGGCCCAGATCTGGGCCGGAAGGGCGCCGCCGCCAGCCATCGCGCCGCCCCGCAGCCATGCAGCCACGCCACTGCCACCTTGCCACCCGGAGCTGGACGGCCTGCGAAGACAAGCCGCCACCGGATCCGATGCCGGCCTGGGTGCACCGCCGCCGGCGCCATCGCCCGAGCTTCTGCGCGCTGAGAGAGGAAAACGGGGCCGCCGCCGCCGCTTCACGCGAGCCAGGCCCGATGGCCTCGCCGGGCGGCGGAGAGGATAGGAGGAGGGGGCCGGGAGGGGCAGGAGTGGAGCCTCAGTCGCCTCGCTCGGGAGGCGGCGTGGGGTATATGGGAGGAGGAGGGGAGGGGAGCTGGGCGCGCCCGCCGGTGGACGAGGGCGGCGGGAGCAGGGGAGGGCGGCGGTGGCGCCGGGGGGGGGGGGGGGACCCTAGCAGGAGCGGGAGCCCGAGCGGGGGAGGGGAGCATGCTTGCCTCGCACCTGATATTCCACTATAGAGGCTACATTCGGATGTAGTGGGTAAACAAATTACTGTTGGGCAATTGATAAAACTTCAAATAATCATGACGATATAAAGGCAATGATCATTATATAGGGATCACGTCCAATATTAGTAGACCGACTCCTGCCTGCATCTACTACTATTACTCCACACATGGACCACTATCCAGCATGCATCTAGTGTATTAAGTTCATGGAGAAACGGAGTAATGCAATAAGAACAATGACATGATGTAGACAAGATCTATTTATCTAGAAATAGACCCCATCTTGTTATCCTTAATAGCAACGATACATACGTGTCGCTTCCCCTTCTATCAGTGGTATCAAGCACCATAAGATCGAACCCATCACAAAGCATCTCTTCCCATTGCAAGATAAATAGATCAAGTTGGTCAAACAAATCCCAAATACCGGAGAAGAAATACGAGGCTATAAGCAATCATGCATATAAGAGATCAAAGAAGACTCAAATAACTTTCATGGATAAAAACATAGATCTAATCATAAACTCAAAGTTCATCGGATACCAACAAACACACCGCAAAAAGAGTTACATTAAATAGATGTCCAAGAGCCCATTTATTGAGAATCAAAAGAGAGAGAGGAAGCCATCTAGCTACTAACTACGCACCCGTTGGTTTACATTGAACTACTCATGCATCATCGGAGAGGCACCAATGACGACGATGAACCCCTCCGTGATGGTGTCTAGATTGGATCTAGTGGTTCTGGAACTTGCGGCCGCTGGAATTGATTTTCGGTGACAACCCTAGGGTTTCTGGAATATTGGGGCATTTATAGATTAAAGAGGCGGTGCGGGAGGGCACCGAGGTAGGCACAACCCACCTGGGCGCGCCTAGGCCCCTAGGCACGCCATGGTGGTGTGGTGTACAAAAGTAGGGGCTCTCCTTTTGACCCCTTTACTTGTGCACGGGCAGTCAGAGCCGCGCGCCGCGGCCACACTTAGCAGGGCAGAGGAGGGAAGTCGGAGAGAAGCCGAAGCACAAGACAACCAAGGCAACGCCAAGACCAGAAACACAAAAAGCAAGAGGGCGAGGTGGACCCCCCCCAGTGGCAAGACCCTTGCCGGGGCGGCCTCCGCAGCCCCGACAAGCGCCTTGCTGGGGCAACTTGCCAAACATCAGCAGAGCGCGCCACCCTTGAGCCCAAGGGTTCCAACACCGTCAATCACATTGGGACCAGGGCTCGGGAGGCGCCTCCATGGTGGCATGCAGATCTTTGTGAAGATCCTAAATACACAGGATCAGATGAGGACCAGAAGACGGCAACCCTCGGCGGGATCCTAGCCGAGGAAATCCACAAGACCCCCGGCAAGCGCCTTGCCGGGGACGACTGCAATGCCACGGCAAGACCCTTGCCGGGCCCCTGGCAAGACCCTTGCCGAGGGCTTCAGCGGGGCCACAGCTAGCCCGCGCCTGCCAAGACTCCACCGCCGTCCCCAAGCAGCTGCTAGCTCAACCAGCTGGGCAGGCACCTGCGTGGCGACGAGCGGCCTCTACACCGACTCAGCAAGCACTTGCGTGGTGGCATTCGACCCTTCGTGTAGGCTCCACCACCGCGCCAGCCCAGCAGCCAGCCAACGTGGCGCAGCAACGCCTCGTCAGCTCGGACGCGTGTCAAAGACATGCAAGGCGGGGACAGCTGGGACGTGCTGCCTTGTCGTCCCCGATAAAGCGAGAGGAACGCGTCGGTAGCACATTAAATGTGTTTGTCCGATGGTGCCAGAGGATAGACTCATCCACTTTACACCTTTCCACCTCTTGTGTGCCACTGTGCTGACCCCTTTTGCCTATCAAAGGAGGCCCGAGGCGTCCAGGAGAGGGATTCGGATCTTTTGGGCAAGTTACACCCTGTAGCTAGCTCAAGAACACAAGAACACTCTAATACATCCAGCAAAGCAGGACTAGGGAATTACGCATCTTCGCGGCCCGAACCTGGGTAAACGATCCGTGTGCTTCCTGTCAGACCCGCTCTTTGCACAACCTCGCGCCCGCCAACCGTAGAAGGGATCCCAGTGATTCCATAGGTGTCGATTCCGTGACAGGTGGGTTGTGCTCCCCTTGGAGCACCCCTCTGGTACTTCTTCGGCCCATCTGGTGTCTTCTGGTCCAGAAAAAATCCACAAAAAGTTTCGCGGCGTTTGGACTCCGTTTGGTATTGATTTCCTTCAATGTAAAAAACAAGTAGAAAACAACAACTATCACTGGTACTATGTCAATAGGTTAGTACCAAAAAATAATATACAATGATTATAAAATGATTGTAAAACATCAAAGAATGATAATATTACAGCATGGAACAATAAAAAAATTATATATACATTGGAGACGGCCACGCTATTATATTATCATTCTTGGATCTTTTACAATCATTTTATAGCAACTTTGTATCATTTTCTGGGACTAACCTATTGACATACTACCCATGTGGCCCACCACTCACTAGGGCGCGCCAGAGGACCCTGGTGCACCTAGATGGGTGGTGGGGCACACGGGAGACTCCTCCACCACCTCTCAACTATAAAAATCCCCAAACATTCAAGAAACCCTAGGGGAGTTAACGAAACACAATTCCAGCTGCCACAAGTTCCAGAACCACGGGATCCAATTTAGAGCCCTATTCCGGAAACCTTGCCGGAGGGGAAGACGAGCACAGAGGGGTTCATCATCCTCATTGGTGCTCCTCCAATGATGTGTGAGTAGTTCACCATAGACCTACAGGTTCGTAGGCAGTAGCTAGATGGCTTCTTCTCTCGTTTTGATTCTCAATACAATGTTCTTCTCGATGTTCTTAGAGATCTATTTGATGTAATAATTTTTTGCGGTGTGTTTGTTGGGATTCGATGAATTGTGAGTTTATGATCAGATCTATACATGAATATTATTTGAGTCTTCTTTGATCTCTTATATGCATGATTGTTATAGCCACTTATTTCTTCTCTGAAACTTTGGTTTGGTTAGGCCAACTAGAATGATTTTTCTTGCAATGGGAAGAGCTGCTTTCTGATGGGTTCGGTCTTGCGGTGTCCAAACCCAGTGACAGAAGGGTTAGCGAGAAAGACATGTATCATTGCTATTAAGGATAAAAAGATGGGGTCTATTCCTACATGAATAGATCTTGTCTACATCCACTAGTAGAAAAAGGGGCTTTCGTTCGGGCCCAGCCAGCCCATTAGTCCTGGTTCTGCCACGAACCGGGGCCAATGGAGGCATTTGTCCCAGTTCTTGAACCTAGGGGGCCGACCGGGGCCTAGTGGGCATTGGTCCCGGTTCGTCTGGGCCATTTGTCCTGGCTCTTGGCACGAACCGGGACCGACGAGCCTCGCTCCTGGCCCACAACCATTGATGCCGGTTCGTGGCAGGAACCGGGACAGAAGGATGGCCTTTAGTCCCGGTTCCAGCCATGAACCGAGACAAATGAGTTGCCTATATATACCCCATCGCCGGCGAGCCGAGCACTCCACAGTGCTCTGCCTTTTGCTGGCCGGCGAGGAAGGGCATTTGGGTGCTCTAACTCACCTCTTATGCATGTGAGGTGTTCGATGAAATGCCCGAACCACACTAGTTAAGCTTTTTCCTCTTGAAGCTCGACCTCCGAGCTCCATTTTTTCCGAGATTTGTCTAGGTTTAGCGGTCTGTCACGCCCCGTCCTCGTCTTTACCGTCGTCGATCGCCCGCGCCGATCTCGTCGCCGGCACCACCGTGGTGAGCCTCTTGTTCTTATCTTCTTTCTGAAAGAAAAAAAATCTTACTTTAGATAGATACTTGTCTAATTTTCTTTTGACACGCAGATGAACCGGCAATTGATGTACAGTGACAGACACACCTCTAAGTACATTAAGGGCGTTCATAATTTTCTCGAAGTGGCTGATGCAAACAAGCAGAATGGTTTTATGTGTTGTCCACGCCCTAATTGTGGGAATACAAGGTCTTACTCTGACAAGAAAATCCTTCACACCCACCTGCTTTATAAGGGTTTCATGCCACACTATAATGTTTGGACGAAGCACGAGAAATAGGGGTTATGATGGAAGACAGCGAAGAAGAAGAGGACGATGACAACTATGTGCCCCCTGAATACGGTGATGCTGCAACGGGGGAAGCTGAAGATCAAGAGGAAGCTGAAGATCCAGAGGAACTAGACGATGTGCCCGATGATGATCTCCGCCGGGTCATTGTTGATGCAAGGGAAAAGTGCGAAAGTGAAAAGGAGAAGCTGAAGTTCGATCGCATGTTAGAGGATCACAAAAAGGGTTGTACCCCAATTGCGAAGATGGAAACACAAAGCTCGGTATCGTACTGGAATTGCTGAAGTGGAAGGCAGAGATTGCTGTGCCTGACAAAGGATTTGAGAAGCTATTGAAAATATTGAAGAAGAAGCTTCCAAAGGATAACGAATTGCCCGACAGTGCGTACGCAGCAAAGAAGGTCGTATGCCCTCTAGGATTGGAGGTGGAGAAGATACATGCATGCCCTAATGATTGCATCCTCTACTGCGGTGCGTACAAGGATTTGAACGCATGCCCGGTATGCGGTGCATTGCGGTATAAGATCAGACGAGATGACCCTGGTGATGTTGAGGGCGAGCGCCCCACAGGAAGAGGGTTCCTGCGGGGGTGATGTGGTATGCTCCTATAATACCACGGTTGAAACGACTATTCAGAAACAAAGAGCATGGCAAGTTGATACGATGGCACAGTGAGGACCGTAAGAAAGACGGGAAGTTGAGAGAACCCGCTGACGGGTCGCAATGGAGAAAAATTGAGAGAAAGTTCTGGGCTGAGTTTGCAAGTGACCCAAGGAATGTATTGTTTGCTTTAAGCGTGGATGGCATTAACACTACTAGGAAAAGGGCTATAGCTAATATGGACATTAATGATGCAACATGTATGCGGTGCGCCACTGCTATATAGCAGTGGCGCACCAGATACAGGTGCGCCATTATTGACAAATTACTAATGGCGCACCTGGTGTGTGGTGCGCTAGTACTAGTTTTGAAAACAAAATGTTAGCAATGGCGCACACCGTTACTATTTGACATAGTAATGGCGCACCTTCACGAAGTGCGCCATTACAATGTGTATGACTGGGTCAAACCTTGGTCAAACTTAGTAATGGCGCACTTTGCAGATGTGCGCCATTACTATGTCAAACTTAGTAATGGCGCACCTACACAAAGTGCGCCATTACTAACTCTGTCCATGGTTTGACCAAGTCATACACATAGTAATGGCGCACTTTGTGAAGGTGCGCCATTACAATGTCAACTAGTAATGGCACACTATCCCCTGGTGCGCCATTACTAGTTGACACAGTAATGACGCACCTTGCTTTGTGAAGGTGCGTCATTACTATGTCAACTAGTAATGACGCACTATCCCCTGTTGCGCCACTGCTAACCAAATGAACCCCCTCCCCCCCCCCCTCCCCGTGGACCGCCTTTTCAGTTTAAAAAAAAAAAATGATAAAAATGTCAAAAAAATTAAAAAGGAAATAAGTTTCTCACGTGATATGTGGTCTAGTTGTTGGGAAAATTACAAATATGAATTTCGACTTTATTTGCAAAATCTCTCTGGAATTTCGTAAAATGGGCATAACTTTTGCATACGAACTCGGATTAAAAAGTTTTTATATGAAAAATCATCTACTCGAAAAGTTACATCCGAATTGAATGGGGGGAACCCAGTTTAAGATTTTCAGAATCCCCAAAAACCTAACAGAATAAAAGATACGGGGCTTTTAAGATCTAGAGGGGGGAATGGAAAAAAAGTCAAACTTACTAGTGGCGCACCATTTGCTAGGTGCGCCACTAGTAACAGAAAAAAATTGGTTTCGAATTTTTTTTTGGATTTTTTTTTCAAAATATGATACATAATATGACCGGAAAGTTTGAAATATTTTTCAAAATTTCATCACGCTCATGATCATGAACAAAGTCCTAGACATCAGCAAGGTTTAATAGGATGATATGATAAATATATCAACAAGTGCCTGTTAAGTGAGGTGGTGCTGGGCTTGGATAGAACTGCGAAGTAAAGCGTGCTCGGGCTGGAGTAGTGTGAGGATGGGTGACCTTTTCGGAAGTTTGACCATTTAGTGCGAATTGACTTGAGATTAAGCATATTGACCAGAGATTAAGCCATAGTGACCCAAGATTAAGAAAGAAAATTTAAAACAATTCTGATTTTTTTTTAAAAAAGTTGTTAGTAATGGCGCACTTCTATGTGGTGCGCCATTACTAAGTCAGATAGTAATGGCGCACCTCTACGCATACAGTGCCCCATTACTATCTGTGATAGTTATGGCGCAAAAAATGTGCGCCATTAGTATTTGTTACTAGTGGCGTGATAATAGTGGCGCACCTGTAGTGCGCCATTAATGGCCAAAACAGGTGCGCCACTAATTAGCCTTTTCCTAGTAGTGTAATCCTTTCGGGAAACAGAGCAACAACCACAGCACCTGGCCCGTGACTCTATGTATGTATAATCTTCCTCCTTGGATGTGCATGAAGCGGAAGTTCATTATGATGCCAATTCTCATCCAAGGCCCTAAGAAACTCGGCAACGACATTGATGTGTACCTAAGGCCATTAGTTGAAGAACTCTTACAGCTGTGGAGTGGAACATGTGTACGTGCATGGGATGAGCACATGGGGGAAGAATTTGACCTAAAGGCGTTGTTGTTCGTGACCATCAATGATTGGCCCGCTCTCAGTAACCTTTCAGGACAGACAAACAAGGGATACCACGCATGCACGCACTGTTTAGCTGACACCGAATGTATATACCTGGACAGATGCAAGAAGAATGTGTACCTGGGCCATCGTCAATTTCTCCCGACCAACCATCAATGTCGAAAGAAAGGCAACCATTTCAAAGGCGAGGCAGATCACCGGAAGAAGTCCGCCATGCGTACCGGTGATCACCTATTTGCTATGGTCTCTAATTTACACGTAATACTTGGAAAGGGTCCCGGCAGACTAGCTGTTCCGAAGGAAGCTGAGGGACGCACACCCATGTGGAAGAAGAAATCTATATTTTGGGACCTACCCTAATGGAAAGAGTTAGAGGTATGCTCTTTAATCGACGTGATGGACATGACGAAGAATCTTTGTATGAACATGTTAGGCTTCTTGGGCGTGTATGGGAAGACAAAAGATACACCTGAGGCACGGGAGGATCTGCAACGTTTGCATGAAAAAGACGGCATGCCTCCAAAGCAGTATGAAGGTCCTGCCAGCTATGCTCTAGAGAAGGAAATCTTTTTTGAATGCCTTCTCAGTATGAAGGTCCCAACTGGCTTGTCGTCGAATATAAAGGGAATAATAAATATTCCATAGAAAAAGTTCCAGAACCTAAAGTCTCATGACTGCCACGTGATTATGACGCATCTGCTTTCGGTTGAATTGAGGGGGCTTCTACCGGAAAACGTCCGATTAGCCATTGTGAAGCTATGTGCATTCCTCAATGCAATCTCTCAGAAGGTGATCGATCTAGAAATCATACCAAGGCTAAGGATTGATGTGGCGCAATGTCTTGTGAGTTTCGAGCTGGTGTTCCCACCATCCTTCTTCAATATCACGACACACGTCCTAGTTCATCTAGTCGACGAGATTGTCATTCTAGGCCCCGTATTTCTACACAATATGTTCCACTTTGAGAGGTTCATGGGAGTCCTAAAGAAATATGTCAGTAACCGTGCTAGGCCAGCAGGAAGCATCTGCATGGGCCATCAAACAGAAGATGTCATTGGGTTTTGTGTTGACTTCATTCCTGGCCTTAAGAAGATAGGTCTCCCTAAATCGCGGTATGATGCGAGACTGATTGGAAAAGGCACGCTAGGAGTAGACTCAATAATATGCAGGGACGGGCATTCTTGGTCTCAAGCACACTACACTGTTCTACAGAACTCTACCTTGGTGACCCCGTATGTCGATGAACACAAGAACAGTCTGCGCTCCAAACACCCGGACCAGTGTGACGATTGGATTACATGTGAACACATCAGGACTTTCAGCAGTTGGTTGGAAACACATCTCAGAGGTGACACCACTGTTTGTGATGAGTTGTATAATGATAGCAAGCCTCAGTATGAATTGTATATTTTCTAATCTTCAAACACATTGCGTCCATCTTGATCTTGTGATCATCAACGACATCCGCAACATGCAACTCCAATATCATCTTCTCCTCCTCAATATTTTATTTTTTCCTTCAAGTAATTGTTTTCTTCTTCAACTAAATTTAATCTCTCGACAATAGGGTCGGTAGAAATTTCCGGTTCACATACCTTCTAGATAAATAAAATATATGTCATATTGATCGGCATAATTGTCATAAACAATAAATGAACCAAATAATTATAAAAGATAATATATACCACATCCGAATCATAGACAGGATGAGGGCTGACAGGGGCGGATACCAAAACCATCGCAATATATAATAACAAGCAATAATAAAAGTAAGAAAAATTGACTAGTATCTATCTAAAGTAAGTATTATTTTTTTCATAAAGAAGATAAGAATAAGAGGCTCACCATGGTGGTGCCGGCGGTGGGCGATCGACGGCGGTGAAGACGGGGACGGGACGTGACGGACCGCTAAACCTAGACAAATCTCGGGGGAAATGAAGCTTGGAGGTCGAGCTTCAAGAGGAGAAAGATTAACTAGTGTGGCTCGGACATTTCATCAAACACCTCATGTGCATAGGAGGTGAGCAATAGCACCACAAAGCACTCACCTCGCCGGCCAGAAAAAGCAGAGTAGTGTGGAGTGATCTGCTGCGGCAATGAGGTATATATAGGTAGCTCATTGGTCCCGGTTCGTGGCTGGAACCGAGACTAATGTCCCCCTTCTCTCCTGGTTCCAGACACAAACCAGGACCGGCTGTGGGCCAGGAGCGAGGGCCATTGGTCCCGGTTCGTGCTTGGAACTGGGACAAATGGGTCCAGACGAACCGGGACGAATGCCCCACGAGGCCCGGCCGGGCCCCAGGGCACACGAACCGGGACATATGCCCCCCATTGTTCCTGGTTCGTGACTGAACTGGGACTAATGGGCTGGCCAGGCCCCAACGAAAGACATGTTTTCTACTAGTGCTCCGATACAAGCGCACACCCTCACAACACACGCACACACGCACCCAGGCAGGATACATAAGCGCCAAGTCACTACTAGGAAAAGGCCTACTTGTGGCGCACCAGTTTTGCCTACTAATGGCGCACTACTGATGCGCCACTAGTACCACGCCACTAGTATTTTTTACTAATGACGCACCACTGGTGCGCCATTAGTATACCAGATACTAATGGGCACCTGTAGTGCGCCATTAGTAACAATTTTTTTTCAAATTTTTTTTTCAATTTTTTTTCAATTTTCTTAATCTCGGGTCACTATGGCTTAATCTCGGGTCAATATGCTTAATCTTAGGTCAAGTCACACTCTGTGGTCAAACTTTCCGAAAGGTCACCCATCCTCACACTACTCCAGCCCAAGCATGCTTAACTTCAGAGTTCTATCCAACCCCAGCACCAGCTCACTTCACAGGCACTTGTTTATATATCTAGCATATCAATCCTATTAAACCTTATTGATGTTTAGGACTTTGTAATTTTGAAAAATTATTTCAAACTTCCGTTCATATTACGTATCATATTTTGGAAAAAATCCCGAAAAACAATTCGAAACTAATTTTTTTTGTTACTAGTGGCGCACCTATCAAACGGTGCGAAGTTTGAAATTTTTTGCCTCTAGATCTTGAAAGCCCCGTAACTTTTTTCCGTTAGGTTTTTCAGGATTTTGAAAATGTTTAACTGTTTTTTTTTCAGGATTTAACTTTTCGAGTTGATAATTTTTCATATAAAAAACTTTTTCATCCGAGTTAGTATGCAAAAGTTATGCCCATTTTACAAATTCTAGAGATATTTTGCAAATAAAGTCGAAATTCATATTTGTAAATTTTCCCAACAACTAGTCCACATATCACATGGAAAACTTATTTTCTTTTATTTTTTTGACATTTCCATCATTTTATTTTACTTTTTTTAAAACTGAAAAGGCGGTCCACTCAGGGGGGTGCATTCGGGGGAATTTTGGGTCAAAATTAGTAATGGCGCACCGTGGGTGTGGTGCGCCATTACTAGTTAAACTAGTAATGGCACACCACACCGACGGTGCGCCATTACTAACTTTGAAAAAATAAAATTGTTAGTAATGGCGCATCGTGGGTGTGGTGCGCCATTACTAGTTTTAACTATTAATGGCGCACCAGACCCACGGTGCGCCATTACTAACTTTGAAAAAATTAAAAAAATTAAAAAAATATTGAAAAAAATTTACTAGTGGCGCACTGTGGATGTGGTGCGCCATTACTAGTTTAACTAGTAATGGCGCATTATCCCCTGGTGCGCCATTACTAGTTTTGAAAAAAAAATTTACTAATGGCGCACTGTGGATGTGGTGCACCATTAGTATTTGGACACTAATAACGCACCAAGACATGGTGCACCATTAGTATATACTAATGGCGCACCACATGTCTGGTGCGCCATTAGTGTCCATATCATATATAGCCCTTTTCCTAGTAGTGAGTGCAGCAACACCTCCAAGCACTACACTAAGAGGTGAAGCCGCATATGACAAACTGTTGACTCCAAGGAGGTGCCTTCAGGAAGGGAACGACACCGGAGCGCCGCCACTGCCCGATCCACGGATCAGAGCTTCCTCTAGAGCACCACGACGGGCAATGAGAGCCGCGGCGACGCCTTCAAGAAGGGAACGAGGTTCGCCGCCGCCGGTTCGTCCGAAGATAGAGCAGGTTTTCGCCCCGGCCACCACTCACCGCCACCGAACGCCACACCCCGGCAACCATGCCGCCCACATGGCCGTGGAAACCGGGCAGCACCAAGCCACGAGATCTTCCCATGAGCACCGCGGAACCACCACTAGCACTACTAGGTAAAACCCTAGCAGTAGCGCTGGTTTTGTGCTCACTAGTAGCGCGGATGGGCGCGATACTAATAAGGCGCTACAGCTATTGCTTAGAAGTAGCGCGTGCCTGCCCGCGCTACTGCTAGGTGAAATAGCTGCAGCGTTTGTTCAGTACCACGCTACTGCTAAGGTAACTACTTGCAGCGTGTTTTCTGTCCATCGCTACTAGTACTTTTATTTTTATTTTTATTTTTTTAGTGTATTTATGCGCCATCGTACAAATATTGATACAATACCAGTTATGAGGTTTACATCATTATGTCCATAACAGTGTGTCAAATGAAGGTGGATTAGGTTCAAGTGGAGGCAATATGTAGTGCATGTCAAAAGTATACTACTAATCCAAACTTGATCTAGTTTGGACTAGTAGTACTTTCGATGTGCAGCACATGTTGCCTCCACTTGAATCTAATCCGCGAGCACAAGCTATTTAATCATCATCATAGTCATTACCACCAACAGTATTTATTTAATCACCACTAACACTAGCTAATAATAATCATCATAGTCATTACCACCAACACTAGCTATTTTATCATCATAGTAATATAGTGTAGCACATCATCATCCTCAAACTCATTTCTAGCTAGCTAATCACTCCAGCTGCTCTCTCTTAGGTAAAATAACATAAAACATGTATAGCTCTCCTCCTTGATCAAGCTGGAGCATGCAGATGAACCTGTCTCCTAATCGTGGGTAGCACATCTGTTTGCTGCCCCCTAGTACTTCTCTGCGCTCCCCCATCACATATTTGGTCCAGTCTTGCACTATTAAGCATCCGTCGCTAATCTTGAATGCACTAAAGTAATCTGTAGGATATCTTCACCGTAAGCTGATAATACTCATGGTACCTTTAGTCTCGATCCCATAAGGCACAACATTCATCGGGAGTCCCTGTTGAAGAACATCGTATGTTAACATACGCAACAATGAAATTTATAGATTCAAAAATAATGTATGGAAAAGATGCACTGATGGCAAATAGTAAAAATCTTACCATCCTTCCTAAATAGATGTGACCGTAGTTCATTAGGAACACTATTGGTCGCACATTTTCAGTACTAACATTTCTAAATGCAGGAAGAAAATTTGTCTTGACAGTATCAAGATCCTCAAGCCATGAAACATAATGACTGAGCTCCTCGCAGTTGAGTTCAGCCCCAGGACAGTATACGGTCCTGTCTACCAAGCGCTGGACATGTTTGCTTGCACCGAAATAAGCTGACAATACAAATTAGTTGTCAACTATTTTTGAATAAACAATATCAAAGACATAAATATGGTTGAGAAACTTACATAATGGTATAACTGGAGGCGTCTGCACATCGACCCAGATGTCGGTATTACCTTCAATATCATCTTCCAGACGAATATCAAAGGTAATAACCATATCAGGCTCAAATGCATAAGTCTTCAAAAGTGCTCGCCATGTTTTGCATCCAAAATAGGTGTAGTCGTCTGAATTGTATAATTTTGCGTGGATAATATAACCATGCTCGGTCTTCAAGTAAACGTTCTTTACCTCCATAGTACGACTGCAACCTATCTTATCCAATACAAAAACTCTTGCATGGCAGGGGATACGCTAGTAGAATAGTAAAAAAATATATAAGTTGAAGCAAAATGAAGCAGATGTCATGCTTAATTACGAAAAAAGACTTGTCGTTCTGACTTAATGTATCCACTTCGAAGTTCTCGTCCAGCTTGATGCTGAAGCGCCTATCATCATCTAGGAAGATTCCGTCGCACAGGCCGCGCTCGTCTTCATAGTCTTTGAAAATACCGAAATTCTTTTCGTCGTCAGACATTTTCTATGTTCATAGTTGAAACATTAATTGAAAATCGATCGAAGACAACTACCAAGATACTCAACACATAAATCCGGGGCACTCGATATTTCCTATATATTCTGGCACAAGTCATGCCAAAATTCACGGAAAAATCCGGCATGACCTTTGCTAAAATAGGACATATCGAGCGCCTGAAATTTGCCGGAACGGAAATGAATCAACACTCCGGCAAAACATAGGACACTCGGAGGTGTAACCTGCAAACATGACGGGCCACTTGGATATTGAGCAACACAAGATATACATTTCAAAATATCTTATAGGACTCAAATTAGCATGCATTCAATAAGCAAAAGTAAATCATCTCATACGTCCGTACATCGTCGAATATTATCACTAATACATCACGAATAGTGTCATACATATAACATCACTAATACAACTAAAAACCTAGCACACGACGGGTATCGGCGCGGGAGGTGGACACCCACAGAGAAGGAACCATCACAGGATCATAGCTCCAGTGAGATCCCCGGAGAACCTGCCAGGTATTGAAGAACGACCTGTGCTCCAACGCAAATAAGTAGCGACGGACGTGCGCGTCCTCCTCACTGACACGGTGACGCACCACCTCCGCGGAGTCCTCGAGCCTCTGGATCGTCACTAGCCCACGCGACCGCCACCAAAGAAGGTTCGGGTTAACGATCGGCTGGCTCCTCACCAACCTGCGCACCCCCGTAGGTAGTGCCTCCTAGTACCACCCCGGCGGAGCCCAGTCCCGGACATGGCCGATCTGGTCAAGCAGGTGTCGTCCTCCGCCAACTCGACGACGAGGATGCGGGATAGGCATCGTCCACGTCGAGGCGGGAAAAATTGCTTTAACTAAAAAATAGAAACAAGTTCTTAATTACTAACTAGTTCTATTAATTCAACTAGTTCTTACTAAAAATAAACTTACTATAAATAAAAATATTCTAGTACCTAATTAGTACCTAGTTCTTAATATGCAACTAAAATAAACTTACTATAAATAAAAATAAACTTAATATGCAACTAAAATATAAAGAAACCTAGGCAGAGGTAGGGGAGAGGGAGGAGCGGGCGTGCTCACCTCGGGTGCCTGCGAAGAGGGAGGGGCAGGGCGGTGTCGAGGTCGGGGTCGGGGCTCGGGCGCGCGGCGGATGGCGGCCGCGTCGAGGTCGGGTCAGGCGGCGTCCGGGCGAGGCGGCATTGAGGTCGGGGTCGGGCGGCGTGAGGGTGCGGAGGAGGCCTTGGCCGGCGACGGCAGCGGCGGCAAGTAGAGTGGAGAGAGTTGGATTTGGGGGAAGTGGCGTGGGGAAGGACGAACCCCGTGTTCCAGGAAAAGCGCTGCTGCTACCTTAGCTACATCGCGTTCTCTAATACACACTACTGCTACTCATTTCTCTTTTTTCCCTTTTTCATTTAGTTTTCTTCACATTTTATTTGTTTCCTTTCACCTTATTCTATTTCTTTCATTTTCAATTACCTTTCCATTTAATTTTATAACCTTTAGCAGCAGCGAGTTTATACTAAAACGCGCTGCTACAAACAACGTAGCGGTAGCGCGGTTCGTCATAGATTGCTATTACTATGTGTAGCCTATGGGCTAAGCCGTGGAAATTTTAGTAGTAACGTGTGTACAGCAAGGCATGCTACTGCTAGATCTTTATCTGCAACGCGATTTCCCCAGGTGCGCTACTGATAATTAGCACCAGCGTCCTTTTCTGACACACGCTACTGCTAAAGTTCTGTGTATAAGGTTTTTGCTAGTAGTGTAGGGCCACCGCCCCGGCATCCAAGACCTTGACACCACCTCACCCGAGATCCACCGCTACCCCAACCAAAGCACATGGACGGCCCCCAGTGCCAAGACCCAATAGGTCGGCCAAACTTGGGCTTCATCGACCCGTTCTGCGGCATCGGGTGCGAGACGAGCTTAGTCCTGCTGTCGGGCACGAGACGAGCATGGTCCTGCTACCGGGCACGAGAGAAGGTCGGTCCTGCTTCCGAGCGCGAGACGTGGTCGGTCCTGCTGCCAGGCGCGAGACGAATTCGGTCCTGCTGCAAGGTGCGAGACGAGTGATGGACCGCAGTGGGGGAGGGCCAGCCCTTTGACGAAGATAGCGGCTAGACGCCACGAAGATGGCTCGAAGGTCGAACCAGGCCGCCTACAAATGAACTGACGCCAGAAATTCAACCGCCGCCGCAGGCAACCCGCCGAGCCGCCGTGGTGCCGGCGCGAGGAATGGAAGCCACCACCAGAGGGCTGAGCCGCCTCGCCGCCACCGCCAACAGCCGAAGCAGAAGCCACGTCGGGCTAGTGCCCCAACCCGCGCCGCCCACCGGAAATCGCCCGATCCGGCCGGCACGCTCCGCTACCACCGCTACCAAGCCGCTGTTGCGCCAGTCTGCTCGCTGTCAGTAGCCGCCGCCCGATGCCCAGGGCCGCTCGGTGCCCGCAGCCCTCGCTGCAGGACCCCGTCGCGCCAGATCCGCCGCCACAGCTGGCCCCGCGCGACCCACCACCAGCCGTGCCGTCGGCCACGCGGCCACCACCTAGCGCGAGCAGCACGCCAGGCGACGTCGCGCCGCGGCACCCGGCACCCACGCTGCGCCCCCAGCCCAAGAGAAGGCCCCGCGCCACTCCTCTGTACGCGGGGGAACTAGAAGACCCCGCCGCCGCCGGCCCGGGCGAGCTTTGCTCGGCCAGGCCCTCTGGCGGTGGCACGGCAGGAGGAGGGAGGAGGGAGAACTTGAGGGCGGCCGCGCCGGAAGCCCTCCCCGCCGCCGCGCGGGGGCGGCGCGGGAGGAAGAGGCTCCCGTATTTGCACTTTGATTCGAAGGCACTTTTCAGTGCACATCCTTCTGTCCCTCTCACGTCTAACCCTTGAAACAGGAAGCTAGCCCACACTCGCTCCTTGGAACCGTAGCCACCATCTTCATATGACATTTGGTCCTTGGATCCTCACCAATCCCAGCATGTGACAGCAAGAGATGCGAATCATGATGAAACTTGAAGGGCCCTACCACCAGCCAACCTACATAAAGGGGAAACATGCACAAAATGATGAATTCAACATGCCAGTAGAAGAACATTCAAGCATAGGTGGTTGTGTATAAAAAGGATGCACTGCTTGCTGTATTATGAATTTCCATCCTATAATATTGCACACTGACTAACAAGCTGGTTCAGAAATACATGAATACTGACTTACAAGCTGCTGATGGAATACATGTACACTTCTAAGTTGCTACAATCACAAAGCAACTCCGCAGAAAGAAGCAAAAACATGACCTAGTACTAATTTCAGAGACTTGCAAATTACTGTTGTCAATGTTTCTGGGATCAGCTTAGCAGTGTGTCCTTTTTGTGCAACTTCACACGATATGCCCAGTACGTAACATATGCTGCTAAAGAGACTGACAAATATACATTTTATTCACCAGAATAAAATGTTGAAATAACTAAACAAGAATAACATGTAACTAGGGAGCAACTGTACCTTCGACAGTAACTTTCATATAGCTTTGCGACCCATAGGAGTGCATCAACACATACTCGGAAATACACAAACAGGTGACCCATAGGATTTGGACAGCTGACAGGCTCACTAGGAGGAGTTAGCAAAATTGTGGAGTTTGTCTGCTTTGCCAATGTGTGCAAGCAAGTGGAGCCCATTTTTTCTTCAAGTGTCGCTTCACCGTTAGGATTTGGAACCTCACTAAAAATTGGCTCGGTCTCCATATGATTGACTTGGCAACTTGGGAGAAACATGTCTGGAAGCACTCTCTCTCGCATTGGTGGAGAAACATGTTCGGAAGCAACGTCTCGAACAGAAAGGCCATGGCATCCCTCATCATGCGAGTTGTTGGACGATTTGGAATGTGAGAAACGCTCGGGTATTCAGGGACAAGACAACACCGGTGCCAGTCATCTTCGGCACCATTAAAAAAGAAGCTAGACTTTGGGTTATTGCGGGTGTAAACAATTTGGGCATAATGTCGGGAGAGTAATGGACCTTCTGTAATATGTGTAGTGTAACAAAATCTATTATCATTCTTAATTATTGGACGAGGTAAAACTTATGCCTCCGTTTCGAAAAAAAATGCTAAGGATCACTAGTGATGAGTCAGCGGCAGCCGGTCAACGATGAACATTCTCAGCATGGAAATCAAATAAAAATCGTTCGTTCAGTCATCTATGCACCTGATCGACATCATTCGAAGCATAGATCACTTGCTTCCGCCAGAGGCAAATAACGTTGAATATTGAAGCATGTGAATGCTTATATTTGAGTTTTTGTAATAGAAAGAAAGTAGATTTCAATGTGTGGTCGATGGATAGCTAATACACCCACCAGACTTCCCTTTTATAAGCACAATGCCTCCTACCTTAGCTCAATATATTCGCCTCATACAGTATAATCAGGTTAAGTCTACAGAGAAATCCTAAATGCGAGGAGTTGTACATAGGAAATGTTGCTTGGAATGTGAGGCACCAGAAAACACATCATTCGCTACGATGGTGCATCATGCAGCGAGTTCCGATGATTCAGCTGGAGTGGTTAGGATCCCTGGGTCATCAATTACAATACCCCATATTTTCTTTTTGTAGTACGCAACTCTGAAATCGGTTCAGCTCCAATATTTTCGGATGAGCTGGGTCATCAATCATGTTCGGATGAGCTGTACTGGAATTACGCAACTCTGAAATCGGTTCAGCTCCAATATTTCCTTTTTGTAGTTGTAAAACGAGCAAGTGGATTTTGTACTGGCATGACAATCTGTTCCTTGAGCTGCCTATGCCGTGGTACTACTAAAAATAATCATTTTGTTTGAAACACAAGACGATTGTTTCAACGATGTGTGAGGTCACCAAGAAAAGGTGCACAAAGGCTAGCATGGTTGTTACTTTCCGCTATTGTATTGTCTGGGGATTTTTTTTCATGATTTCATAAGAGCAACTTCAACGCGGCGACCCAAACGGACGTGCGCTTTGTCAGTTTTCGTCCGTTTGGGTCGGCCAGGCGGACGTGCACGTCCGATTTTTTATTTGGGTCGGAAGGTACGCCCAACGGGAGGCCGACCCATTTATGTCGATGTGGCAGAAATTGAGGAAGTAAGCATAATTATACATAAATGGACGGACAAACGCCAGCCAAAGTCCACTTAAACATAACTAGAAAATTAAAAACACTAAATAAACGCCTGCACGCTGCCCTAGTAGACCGCCTTGCCCTGCCCGTCGTCGTCATCGCCGCCGGTGAGGTCAATGAAGACGGGGGAGGTCAATGAAGACGGAGGAACGCGGCTTGATAGGCAGCCAGGGCAGCCTCCTACGGCGTCTGCAGCGGCGGCGGCATAGCGGCGAGGCGGGCGCGCTCCTCCTCCTCCTCCTCAAGCCGCAGAGCTTCCTCGTCGCGGCGCATCATCTGCTCATATCGCATCTGCCGCTCGCCGTCGGCCCCATCCTCGGCGAGCCAATGCACCTTCCAGCGCCCAAGGTGGGCCACCTCTTCTTCTGGCATGGAGTCGAAGTGGTAGGGAGGCGCGCTCACCCACTCGCGGAGCTGGCCTTTCCACGAGTAGGTCTCCTCCGGCCAAGTGAGGGGCGACGGTGACCGCTTGCGCGTGGGAGTTGGATCACGCTCCGGCTCCGGCTCGGCCTTGGGCTCGACGAGGGGCGGCGGTGGCGGCACGAACATGGGCGCCTGGATGGAGTCCCCCGCCGCAGACAAGGCAAGGGCTTGCTCCAGCCCATCCTAATGGGCGTCCTTCTCGAGCTGGCTCGCCTCCAGCGCGTGCTGCATTCCTCGAGGGCGGCTTGGTACTCCGCCTCCGCCTCCTCTTCCTCCGACTGTACCCGAAGGGGAGGCGGTGGAAGGTCGTGGTTGATGTGGACGTCGAGCCGCCGTTGCTCCTCGTGTTCGAGGGCAAACCAGGCCTCCCAGTTTGGAGAGTCTGTAGTGTACTCGTGTGTGCGCCACTGCGCCGGCATTAGCTGCGTCCGACGACTACGCACCTCCTCGTCGTGTGCCCGCTATGTCCACGGAACTACCGGCACTGGGATCCACTGCGGATCAAGGTGCCAGTGGTGCGGCAGTGTCATGTCGGGGGTAAGGCAGCAGCTGCCTGAACTCCCAGTGCCACCACGCTTTGTGCACCAGGATGTGCAGACGATGCCGACCTGAGCGGGCACGCGCCGGCGGCGAAGGAGGAGGGGGAGGAGGAGCACGGGAAGATGAGGCGCCAGGGGTGCCCTTGCCCTTGCCGCCGCCGGAGCTGCGGCCGAAGAGCCGCATGGCTAGGGTTTGGGTTGTCGCTGGCGAGGAAGCACGAAGGGGGTGGTGGCGGGCCAGATGTGGACGGAAGTGGATGAGCCCCAGCGTGGGTTAAAAAACAACGCTTCCACTGGCTGACTAGTGGGCCCAGTGTCGGTGGTCGTCATAAAGTAGACGAGGGCGGTAGTTGGATGCCCGCCAAGTGGGACCACGGCGGATAACAAGGGGATGCACGGCACGTCCGCGCCGACGCACTTCAGCACACTTTTTGGCCGGAAATGAGTCCGCATGGATGCGAAGCAGACGGTTTTTGGGAATGGGTCAGCGCGTTGGGCTGGTTTTTTTGTCCACGGCAACCCAACCGGATGTGAGCGGATAAAATGGGTCGCCCCTTTGGAGTTTCTCTAATGGTTTTGAATAAGACGAACCCGGATTTGACTACCTGACACCCCGCCGCTAATAAATGTGGGTTATGTGGACGTCCTGTGATCCAGCCATCTGTTTTTTGACTTTATTATTCAAAAATAATAGCTACATCGTCCATTAGAAAAGTTACAATTTCAACCATGGGCTCCTCAAAACAGTCCCTTGGCACAGTAACTTTCGCGAATCTAGCAAGTTCATGAGCCATCTTATTTGCTTCCGTATTACAATGTTCAAACCTAGTAAAAGGAAAATCACAAGCCAAAAAATAGCAATCATCAAAGACCGCTGGTGCCGGTCCCGCCGATTGTCCTCCATTCTTCATTGTGTCGATGACTTCCATATTGTCAAAGTTAACAACAAGGCGATTGCATCCCACCCTTTTTGCAAGAAATGATCCAAAACTCTGTTGTCAAAACATCAACACACCAGTCAATCTCAGCAAACAATAAATCTTCCTTTATCATCTCTGAGAACAACCCTAGATGTGCCTCTAAGCAGATCATGATCAAAAGAAGCATCAACATTCAACTTAACAAACCCCACAGGAGGTCTGCTCCAATCACCTGTTTTACTAGATGCATTAGGGGAATGGGCATTTACATAGTTTGTTGTTATTGCCCTAATCCCCATGGAAGATGGTGCGCGCTTTGAACCTTTCCTTCATGAACCAGCATACGTCTATCCCACCACAGATACCATCTTTGTGCATTTTAACGAAGTTTATACAGAAACTACTCGAGTTCTATGGTCCAATCATTCCGTGATTTACAAAAGGAAAAAGGAAAATGGATATTAGAGTTGCAAGGTTGAAATTTGCAACTCACCAATAATTTTATTCTCATAATACACATAAATTCAACTGTGGCATTTTGGAGTTTGCTCCGGTTGAAGGGACCAGCAACGCCGACGGCGCACGCCCGGTGGCGCAAGTGCCGATGAAAATCGCGCCGACTACGGTCATGGCGGACGATGGCAGCGTCTTGGATGTCGTTTCCTTGTCGAGGCATCGTCGTTGCAGTTTGCATCATCAGGCTCGGGATGCTCCGGGGGAAACCCTAGATCTGGATCTGCCGGATCGAATGATGATGGCGTTCTCTGTATCGCTTTCCCTCTTGGGGGCATTGTTTAGGAGCAAGTGATGGATGGAGGTGGCAAGAGGAGGAGCGGTGTTACATCTACCGCAAGGCCGACGGCGGATCACAGCGGCATGGCGCTGAGGAGTTTGGGCGATGGCGCGCGTGGATGGACACGCCAAGGATGGTGGTGTTGTCTGGCGTCGTGGTGGCGTTAACGGTAGGCCTGGCAAGGTTGATGCAGCAGTACAACACTGAAGATGGATTGGTGGCAGGTGGCTGCGGCGGCCTCATACCCGGCAGGCGTCCTGGTTGAGGAGTGCACCGGACTGGTGGGTGCCTATACCCGGCAGGCGTCCTGGTTGGGACCTCAGGTCTTAGATGTTAGGTTTGGCTGCGAGGTCTGTTTGGTATTAGGTTCAGACTATCAGCATCCCTTCATCAACTGGATAGGAATAGCGACAGATGTTGCCTAGACGCTGACTTTAGTCTTACTGTTGTATGACTTTGTAAAGTCTTCTGTGAATAATTAATAAAGTGACTGCATGCATCGTCCATATGCAGAGGCCGGGGGTCCTCCTCCTTTTCTAAAAAAAAACATGGATACATGATGCAGTGAGTCCAAAATTTCTGATGGAGTCTCCAAATTCCTTCTGGATTGGTTAGGTCTCTGGACTAATGAAGATATGCAAGGATAGGTGCTTCGAGAATTACGTGAACGGATGCGCCCTTTATTCAGCTATGATATTTCTTTTTGTAATTCTAAATTAAGCAGGTGAATTTTGTATGGACATGACAATCTGGTGTTGACTTAAAAATAAGGCGACGTATCCGGTGAAAACATGAAACCTCCAACTAGAGTCAGATAAGAGGTGGGATTCCCCCATAACCGCTTAAACATATTTTACATATTTGCTATACACGACAACTGGACTTGAACAGGCTGAGGTGCGACTTCGATATAGTACACCACAACCGCACCTCAAAAGGCTGATGTGTGACCTACAGTGCGAGTGTGGAGGTGGTGCTAAACGTGTGCGTCTAGCAATAATGGCAGCCCGGCGAATCTGGCCATCATAGGTCTGATAGTATATCTGATTTTGTCATTTGTGTTTATTTACAGCACCAAAGTGCTCAACAGTTTCAGTCAGCTGACAACGATTCTAGCATGCCACTGTGTGTTCCCTTTTCAAAAACAAATTGTGATTAAATAATTAGCGACTTACGCGCTCCTAGTGGGATAATCACTATTTCCCAGATGTAATTTTGTATATTAATCTAAACATTAAGCAATTATATTCCTGACTCTGCGTTCTGGTACTGTGCAGAGGAGACGATCAAACAAACTAGTTGAGTTGTTGTTGCCCCTCCATTGCAGAAACAATCTGAAATCCTAATCGGGGAGACTGAGTTGTCCAAGTCATGTATCTTCTTCTAGTGGTGAACCAAGCTCTGTGAACTAAATATACTTTGTTCGCATTGTTCTGGCTAGTTTGGTTTGTTCTGCCCAATTTTGATGTGCGTTCTGAGTTCCTGACTCCTGAACCTTATCTTATATTTCCTCAACTTCCGAAGCTGACATGGATAACTCCTCTCACAGGATGCTCTCCTAGGACTACAGCCGGCCTGAGGCCGAGCAACAGACCGAGCTGGATGCATGAGGTTCGAGAGAGGAAACACTCTAATCCAGAGCTGATAATTAACACCGGGAATGCATTGCATCTTCTGTTACTGTTAGTACCAGACCAAAGTGTGAGGTTTCCACAACATTAGCTGCCCTTGTCCAGATGGTAACCACCCTTTCTCTCTGTCACTAAAATTAAGGCAATGCATCACTGTTGGGCAGCAGACACGCAGGGATGCCAAGTGTCGGCTAGCCGCCGGTTGATAGATAGGCAGGGTGAAGCGAATAAGATGTTGTGTATATGTGTATGTCTTGGGGCCTAGCTACAATCTACAACGAATCATCGTGATACAGTACTCCCCTTTCCGAGGAAACGTAACGTATCATCTTTGAACCTGCCACTAAAAAGATCATTCAAAATCCTAACAAAAAGCACATGTAAGTGCCAGCGACTAGCTTTTTTTTTTTCGAAAAGGGGGTTCCCGGCCTTTGCATCAAGAGTGATGCATACGGCCATCTTATTAAGCAAGAAACAAAATGTGCCAACAAAGTTCCAAAGACACAAACTTAAAGAAAGAAAAAACAGCTCACACAGAGCGCAAAAGGCTAGATACACATACTAGCCAGGAAAAGATGCCACAACCGGCTGGCTAAAAAAGGTAGGTAAACTAATTGCCTATCCTATTACATGACCGCCATCCAAACCGGTTGAAGATATCCCGAGCTACCATCTCCCAACGGATAGACGCAGTAACCAAATGCTCCCTGGCCTCCATCGGAGTGAGTAGCGACCACGAACGGATCACTGCCGTAGCTCGAAAAATAACCTGCAAAACATGAATCCGTGAAGTTCTGTTAAAAACCAAATCATTTCTGCAAAGCCAGATGGTCCACAGCAAAGCGCAGACTCCAACCCGAATATGTCTTGCTAAGGTAGACTCAATCCCATTAAGCCAAGTCCCAAATAAAGCATTAACAGTAGTCGATGGAGTAATGTTAAAAGCAATGTGGACCGTCCGCCAAAGGACCTTGGCCAACGGGCAATCAAAAAAGAGATGCCTAATCGTCTCATCCCGATCACAGAAACTACACCTAGTAGGTCTTGTCCAATTACGCTTTATTAAGTTGTCCTTTGTTAGAATAACTTGTTTATGGACAAACCACATAAACACTTTTATTTTCAAAGGAACTTTGACATCCCAGACATTCTTGGAAGTTGGAATGGAGTTCGAATTAATAACGTCAATATACATTGACTTAACTGTAAATACTCCAGACCTAGTCAACTTCCAGCGTAATTCATCAGGTTGGTCAGAAAGTTGAACCTCCATTAGTCTCCTAACTAAATGGAGCCAAACTTCCCAACGATTGCCCGCTAGCGACCGTCTAAACTGAATATTAAGGGGGATAGATTGAAATACTGTTGCAACGAACACCTCACGTCGTTGAGCAATACGATATAAAGACGGATATTGAATGGCCAAGGGTGAGTCGCCAAGCCAAGTATCCTCCCAGAAACGTGTATTGGCACCATTTCCAATAACAACTCTTGTCCTATTGAACATTAATTGTTTAACTTTCATGAGTCCTTTCCAGAAAGGCGAGTCAGTCGGCCTATCTGTTACCTGGGACAGAGTTCTAGTCTGAAGGTACTTGCTGCGAAGGATCTGTGCCCACATGGCTTCAGTCCCGGAAGCGAGCTTCCACAACCACTTACTAAGAAGGCATCTGTTCTTAACTTCAAGATTCTCAATATCAAGCCCTCCTTGGTCTTTGGGTCGACAGGTAATATCCCATTTAGCAAGCCAGTATTTTCTTTTAAGTTCATCACCCTGCCAAAAGAAGCGTGATCGATAGAAGTCCAGTCTTTTCCTAACACCAACTGGGACCTCAAAGAACGATAAGAGGAACATAGGCATACTCGTGAGCACCGAATTTATCAAGATTAACCGGCCTCCGTATGACATGAGCTTATCTTTCCAGCAACTTAGTTTCCTCTCAAATCGGTCCTCGATACACTTCCACTCTCTGGTTGTCAGCCTACGATGGTGTAACGGAATACCAAGGTAGGAGAAGGGCAAGCTCCCCAACTCGCACCCAAACAATTGCCTATAAGACACCTGTTCGTCTTTGGCTCTACCAAAGCAGAACAACTCGCTCTTATGAAAGTTAATCTTTAACCCGGACAATTGTTCAAAGAGGCATAACAACAGCTTTATATTTCTCGCCTTGGCCAAGTCGTGCTCCATAAAGATGATTGTATCATCAGCATATTGAAGGATGGATACACCTCCATCAACAAGATGAGATACCAAACTCCCCACTTGACCATTCTCCTTAGCCCTCCCTATCAAAATTGCTAACATATCCACCACAATGTTAAACAGGATAGGGGACATCGGATCTCCTTGTCTGAGGCCTTTATGAGTCTGGAAATAATGACCTATATCGTCATTCACTTTAATTCCCACACTCCCTTTTTGCGTAAATGATTCGACCTGCCGGCGCCAGGCGTCATCAAAACCTTTCATATGCAATGCCTGTTGGAGGAATGGCCACTTGACCTTATCGTACGCTTTTTCGAAATCCACCTTAAAAATTAGCCCATCTAATTTTTTGGAGTAAATTTCATGGAGCGTTTCATGAAGGATAACCACCCCTTCAAAGATGTTTCTGTCCGACATGAAAGCAGTTTGGGCTTGTTGCACCACAGAATGCGCAATCTGTGAGAGCCTATTAGTCCCGACCTTGGTGAAGATTTTGAAACTAACATTGAGGAGGCAAATCGGCCTGAACTGCTCAATTCTCACAGCCTCTGTTTTCTTAGGGAGCAATGTGATAGTTCCAAAATTCAAGTGAAATAATTGAAGCTGTCCAGAGAAAAGATCCTGAAACATAGGTAACAAATCCCCCTTAATAATGTGCCAGCACTTTTTTATAGAACTCGGCCGGGAACCCATCCGGTCTGGGAGCCTTATTGCTTTTCATTTGTGCAATAGCATCAAACACCTCCTTCTCCGAAAACGGGGCGACAAGATATCATTATCGGCAGCAGACAATTGAGGTACATCCTCAGTCCTAGACTCATCGAGGGTCACACAATTAACCTCCGAAGGTCCAAATAACTGCCTATAATATTCGGTAATATATGTTTTGAGATTATCCTGCCCAACAATAGTACCCTCATCTTGTTCAAGTTGGAAGATGCGCTTCTTTCTGTGCTTACCATTGGCAATCAGGTGAAAGAATTCAGTATTCGTGTCCCCTTGGACCACTTTGCGAACCTTAGCTTGCAACGCCCACTTCAACTCTTCTTCGCGGAGAAGTTCTTTCAACCTCTTCTCCGCCTCAGTCTTAACCTGGAGCTCAGCGGGCAGCAGAATCGCGGATTCAACTTTTATGTCCAGGGCCTGTATAAGAGAAAGGAGCCTATCCTTCTCAATCTTATACACCCCACTGAGGTGCTTAGCCCAACCCCGTAAGAAGCTTCTCAAATGCCTAATTTTATTCTGCCAACACCAGACTGCCGTCCTACCTCCTACACCCTTAGCCCATTCCCTGGCAATGAGGTCTAAGAACCCCTCATGTTCGAACCAGGCCATCTCGAATGAAAAGGTGTCTTTGTTTCCCACATGGTTCGACTCCCCGGAGTCCACGAAAGTGGTGTGTGATCGGATATTCCCCGCGAGAGAGCTTGTACCGTAACAAGAGGGAACTTCTGTTCCCACTCCACTCTCGCGAGAACTCGATCAAGCTTTTCATATGTCGGGTTTGGCAAAGCATTAGCCCAGGTAAACTTTCTACCAGAAAGCTCTATCTCTCTCAGATCCAAGCTCTCAATAATGGTATTGAACATAAACGACCATCTGCCGTCAAAGTTATCATTATTCTTCTCGTCTCTCCTCCAAATGATATTGAAATCACCCCCGACCAACATCGGAAGCTGCTCGGACCCACAAATTTGAACCAGGTCCGCCAGAAACTCCGGTTTAAGCTCCGGCTGTGCGGCACCGTAAACCGCCACCAAAGCCCAGTTGAAACCATCAACTTTAGACCTAACCCGAAACTTAACCGCAAAGTCGCCCGTCACTACACTCCGGACCTCAAGGGAATCGCATCTCACTCCCAACAAGATGCCTCCCGATCGTCCTCGCGGAGGTAGGCAATGCCAGTTGAAATCAACACCACCCGCAAGAGAGGAAAGAAACTGAGGAGCAAAATTATTTCTACCAGTTTCAGAAAGAGCAATGAAATCTAATCGATGCTCCAGAGACGCCTCAGCGAGAAACCTTCTTTTAGCCAAGTCCTTCAGACCTCTGCTATTCCAAAAGATTCCTTTCATAAGTCATCATGAATTTTTTTTGACGTACGAATCCTAGCACTCCTACGTACCGCGGATGCGGGATACACCTTCCGCTTCCACTTACGTTTGGGTTTATCATTGTCCACCATCCGGTCCTCAAAACCGGGCTCGGGTGGTTGATTCACTACAACTTCTACACTAACCTCCTCCTCGTCGGACTCATTAATGGATGGTGCAAGGTCCGCACACAAATTGTCAAGCACTCTCACCCCCAAACCATCAATCTTAGCATCATTCATAGGCCTCACTGCCGCTAGGTTTCGAATGGTTTCTAAAGCGCGCTCCGCTTCCATCAAGGAGATCATTAACCGAGTTGGAAATTTCAGAATTGGTATTCCCTAGCAAAACCCCTACTTGATTTGCATTATGAATAATCTCATCCGTAGAAAAATGCAGAATAGAATTGGATACGTTGACTGACATACCGGTAGTGACCTCGATGTCACGAAGCTTGGCCGCCCTCATAGCGCACCTTTGCTGCATATCATCAACCTCCGGATGATCCTGGAGATGAGAACTCATCCGTCTCCCCTCAGAGACCGGGTCGGGGATCCCGCCAAAGGCAATAACCTCCTCCCGAGTAGCGGCACTCGGAGGAGGCAGCGGCGAAGGACTCCCCCATCGGACGGACGGGAAGCCGGGGGGAGAAGGTGCCGGAGCCGCCTGCCCGAGCCCCCCCCACCGCAGCCCTCAAGCCTGAGGGTGACGCTGTCCTGACAGCCGGAGGCGCCGGAAGGACAGGGGCCACCTACCCCTGACTCCCGCCCAGCTCCTCAGGAGAGACCGCCGCAGAAACTGGACCCGCACGGGAAACGTCCGAGGCCACCTGCCCCGGACAGACCCCTCCTCGGCCGGCCAACGACGGCGAGGCTGCCATCACCGGCAAGAGGATAGAAGGAGAGGAAGTCGTGGCCGCCTGCCCCGAACTCCCCCCTCCCCTCGGTAGAACCACCGAATCAGCCGCCATCTGGTTGCATGAGCGCGCAGGGACCCTGGGAGGAACGGAACCACCTGAGGCTCCACGTCCCTACCCCCCAAGGTCGTCTCGGAGAGGCCCGTCCCGCGGCCTCCTACCACGGGATGGACAGCAGATCCAAAATCCAACACCGGGAGCAAGCACTCGAAAGCATCATCCGAGTCCACCCGATCGCTCCAAAGCCTAGGAGGAGCAGACGTAGGATGAAAAGATCCTAACCGCAATGTGCTCTTAGGCACCGCTGTAGCTGGGGCCGGCTCTACCCCGGATCCAGTCTCGGGCACCTGAGCCACTGATCCTGATCCGTTGGACAACTCTGGTCCAGCCTCATGAGTCGGTTCCTCCCTAGCACCAGCATTATCGTCCCCCTCGTGCATATCCACATCAGCACCATTAACCGTCTCAGCAAACAACTCGGCGTCCTCAAACTCAATCTCAAGGGGGAACACTTCTCCCTTATAGGTCCAGTTATTAACCACATCCGGGACGAACTCGATGTCCAAACCACTAACTCGCAATCTGGCCACCCCCTGGGCTCGAGTGAATGCCATATCCACTTTCTCCGTTTTACCAACCATGCTACCCAGACTAGCCACAACACGAACATCTGTCAGAGCCTCAGAGGGTGCCCCAGAAAAACGTAACCACACCTGAGTGAGAGGCTTCCCCTTAGGCTCCACTTTCTTCCACTCGTGAAACTCTAAAATGCAATTAGTACCTGGCACCTTACACATCCCAAAGCTCAACAGACGCCGCAGGTCCTCTACCGACGGGAAGTCAACCCTAAACACGCGTTCTTCAATGGAGATAAGCTCCCATTGAAAATCTCCTGGAGCCAGCTCCTGAAGCCTTTGCATAATCTGAGCCTCAGAAACATCTCCCTGGGTAACCTTCACCAGTCCAGTAGTCAGGCTCTGAGTATCAACTGGAATCTTTCTCGCAGCTGGGGACTCAAAGAACATCAGCTCGGCACAATATACTCCATACACTGTAAGAGCTGGAACCTGCTCACGCAGAAGCGGACAATCCCCCGAGGTATGTACAGGCTTACCAAAAGACTCACACGGCTCAGCCACGCATTCAGCGATAAAGTGGCCCTTCTCACCACACCGGTAACAAAGCATCCTCTCCTTCTTACGCGCATATTTGGACGCCCTCTCTGCATATGTAGAGATGGAGTGAAGAGGGTGCTTTCCATGTCTTGTGACACAGAGTATAGCATTACAGAGAATTTAAATGTTTAGACATACAAATAACGTTATTATATCCAAGCATAGTTTGCTGATGTTATTTTCATAAGCTAACAGCCATTCTGATATTAACACCCAAGTATTCATTCGAAGTGTTTCACCTTCGAAACAATCTCACACATTGCATGATTAGTATCACACACATAAGATGCCAATAAGATGCTTTGGTTACACAACCGACAAGTACACACACAAGACCTCTGGAACCATGCATGCTACGTAGAGGGACAGAGATATTTTCTGACTACAGAACAACTTGTTGAAAATTTGAAGAATAACTTCTCTCATACATCCACATTGCTAATGGAGAGACTAGACCAATTAATGCCATTGTAGCTAGTGTCACAACTGCAAACCCTCTAACTCCAAGTAGAATGGCACATATGATAGATAAGGTGACTCAGAGTCATGTCCAAGATCATGGATGACTTGAATGTTCCGATGTTCCATATGGTATGACATCAATGTCTTATCCTGCCCTATGGTGAAGAATATCAAGTTACTGTCTGGGTGAATGGCAACCCAACCAAAGTTCACTTCAAGGTCTGATAGGTATGAAGTCTCAACGCGATGCTTCAACACCCACTCTTCTCTGTCATAGTCCTCCAAGACATAAACCACTAAGCATGGGACAACATGATCTTTCTCAAAATTTGAATAGTGCAAGCTGCCCTGTGACTGGTGAATGAAACTACCTTCATCCCAATTCCAAATATGAGGTACATGAACGTTCCTCCATGTCTTCCCCTCCGTGTCCACCACAGCTACATTAGCTTCTTCATGCAGAAAATGCAGCCAACCGTTGAGAAACACATAAGCCCATGGGCTATCAATCAGTACAATATGACCGTACCATTCAATTTCCTTGTAAACCCATCCCCCAGTTTTAGAAGAATATATCTCCACTGCCATGATGAAATCATCTTCGTACTCGACGAACTTGAACACATGAAAGTGGGAGGGCGACAAGACGGGATGGAACCCCAATCACGCCTCACAGAACTTGCCGCCCTGGCTGGAGGAGGGCAATGCAGCCCACTTGTTGGTGGCAGGATTGACCACGACGTACTCTGTATCTCCCGTGGCATCCAAGCATCGGTAGAGGAGCAGGCCGTTGCAGCTGTCCGAGAGCACGATCTCTTGGTACCTGGGCAACTGGACCGCAAAATAGGGAAAGAACATAGGGCTGGTTTGCTGTCGTGAGACTCTGCTGAAACGGAGAGGTGCCGCCGGGCCGATTGGACTGCCGTAGAAGTAGCCAGCGAGGGTTTGGGGAAGCTTCTTGCAGTGGTAAGGATCGGAGATGAGGTTATACCAGGCCTTGGAGACGCACTTGAAGTGGCAGAGCGGCTTGACCTTAAGGCGTGAGAGGATCTCCACTAGGAGATCGTCGGTGAGACTGGCTGCCGGGCACCTCAATTTCTCCGTGACAAGGGGCATCTTCCAGTCTGCGGCAGAGGAGGTGAGTGACCTACGGCAGAGGAGGAGCCTCTATATATATATATATATATATATATATATATATATATATATATATATATATATATATATATATATATATATATATATATATATATATATATATATATATATACCAGGCCGCATTAACCGACTCTGATCCCTAGTCCAACTCCAACTGTCTCTCCTACGTGTAATATATACGGCTCGGGTCTGTGCTTCACAAATCAACCGTCACTAGTAGAAAAAGGGCCTATAGTCCCGGTTGGTGAGCCGGGACTAAAGGGTCGGTACTAATGCCCTGACCCTTTAGTCCCGGTTCAATCCAGAACCGGGACAGATGGGCCTTCACGTGGCCTGTCCGCTGAGCCCAGGCAGGAGGGCCTTTGGTCCCGGTTGGTGGCACCAACCGGGACCAATAGGCATCCACGTGTCAGCATTTCTATGGCTGTGATTTTTGTTTTTTTGAAAGGGGGGTTGGGGGTTTTGGGGGTTAATTTATGTGTTTCATATATTGTGCTATAGCTAGCTAATTAATAAAGGAAACTATCCTCTCTTTTGTCCGTGCTTGGTCGAGCTACGTACTATACATACGTATAGAGAGGACTAGCTAGACACGCTAGCTAGCTAGTAATTAAGCAAACAGAAGATCGTCATGAACATATATGCATACAGAGAGAAGTGATTTCGACCACCTCTCCTTCTCCGAGAGATTGGTCGAACAACAAATTCTCATATATCTATCCGACACTACCGGCTACATATATACAATAATTATCTTTTACAAATATATAATCTCCTAACATACGGACACGTGGTCCACATAGTATTCTCCGTTTTCAGCGATCACGTGGTCAAGAAAGAATGCCGCCAATTCCTCTTGAATTGCTCGCATGCGATCTGGTGCTAGGAGTTCATCCTGCATCCAAAACATCTAATTTTAAGAAAGGGGTCAACACACACACACACACACACACACACACACACACACACACACACACACACACACATATATATATATATATATATATATATATATATATATATATATATATATATATATATATATGAATGAAACTCAACACAAATGATGGTAATAAAATAAAATTGTGAATATTTTTATTTACGCACTTCATATTGTTTGTCGGAGTAGCCCCGCTCACAGGTCGTGTGGCGGATGGACTCGCAAACATAGTATCCACAGAAATCATTCCCTTGTTCCTGCCACAACCACTTTACAAGAAATAGAGGTCAATCAAACTGATAATTAGCAAGCATGCTAAATGGTATTGAATCACTAGGAGATGCGTGGAATATGCTACTATATAGTACTTACTTTCAGGTGTCTAAATTGCAGCTTCTTCGGTAGTCCCGGAGCTTTTTTGGTGAATTTTCTCCAAGCCCAGCCATACAAAGAAAATAATTACTTGATATCAGAAATGAACAAAGTTGCTGATATGGTGGATAATGGTCGATTTAACTTACTTCTCGAGCATTTCAGTCATGTCCGCATACTCCTTGGGATCTTTTCGCTTGGAGTCTAAGATAGTTACTACTCCCTTCTCAAGCTTAATCTCTAGGAGAATATAGTGGTAGCTGCGCACACATGCATAACTCATCAATATTACATTACTATAACCTGGACTAATAAGGAAACCGAATATGCCACAAGACAGTAACACTCACTTGAAGTTGTTCGGAAAGAGTATTATATCTTTGTGTTCATTTATTACCAACGATTGTAGCAAGTTGGCCTCGGTATTTTCTTTACGAAATTCAACCTCAGTTTTATCTATGAGATATGTGTTAATGAACCCAATATCACCCACTTGTCTTTTCTTCAATTCGGCGATCTTCAATCTGCATAATATAGTGAGGATAATTATAAATACATGCAATGAAAGGGCTGAGTTATATAGAGAGACTTAATGACAGAAGTAGTACCACGTACGGACAGTAGCAGGTGACCGTTGCTTTATCGAGGGCCAATTGATTGAAAAACTGATAGAACTCCTCAAATGGAATAGGCAACAGTTCAATTCCAAGGAGGTCATGCTCCTTTTTAACTCTCACATACAAAGTACTCCTCCCCTCAGACACTTTGCAGGTTTTCATGTACCAATCATGCAATCTTCGCATCATCGTTGATAGAGAACTTTCATCTTTGACGTGAGGCTTCCTGTACTCGTATCTTTGTATCTGCACCTCCAAGAAATCATAATGTACATCGTCGGGCAGGTAATCTGCAGGATTGCCATAACCGGGCACCATCCTCGGATCGATGATGTCGCTAGCAGGCACCTTGAGCGGGGGGCACGATTGCTTCGCTTGTTCGCCGAGCTGGGCAATTTGTTTCCCAGCTCGTCGTTCTTTCATCCTTTGATCACTGACAGTACTTCCCGACCTCTCCGCTTCGGCAAATGCCTTTCCAATAATGCGCTCATAGTTGCCTTTCGGCGAAGACTTGGGTGGTTTTGTCAGGGCAGCCAGAGTGCGCTTCGCTTTCACCGGATCTACCTTCTCCTCCGGAGGTGGATGTCTCTTTGCTTTCAACCCTTGAAACTAGTCATCCACTTCGGTCTACGCGATCTTCGCGTTTTCCTCCTCGCTCCTCTCGTACGGTAACTTCTCTGGAGTCTTCAGAGAAGGACCGAATCTGTATCTCCTCCCGCCTTTGGCTGTACTGCTAGACGCTGGCAGAGCAGACAGAGCGGATGTCTTCTTTCCTTGCTTACGAGGCGGAGGAGAAGGACTACGACGCGCCGGAGCAGCCGGAGCGGCGGCGGGTCTCTTCCGCCCTTGCTGAAGAGGCGGAGAAGGAGGAGGTGGAGCGGCGGGTGGTCTCTTCCGCCCTTGCTGCTCGGGCGCGCCGGCGCAGGCGGAGAAGGAGGCGGAGTGCCGCCACGCGCCGGAGAAGGAGTCGGCCGAGTGCCCTGATCGTCACTTGCCGGAGGAGGAGGCGGTGGAGGAGGCGGAGTGCCCTGACTCGCCGGAGGAGGAGGAGGAGGCGGATTCGTCCAGTTCGGAAGGTTGATGAGATCCTTCCACCATAGGCATGGAGTCTTCAGAGAAGAACCCAGCCGATACTCCCCTTCACCAGTAGGGTGGTCAAGCCGGAGGTCCTCAAATCCCTCCGTTATTTCATCGACCATCACCTTAGCATATCCTTCCGGAATCGGCCGGCAGTGAAAAGTTGAGTCGGGTTTACAAGGATAAACAGAGCCAACAGCCGCCTTGACCTTCAAATTGCTCCATTGCGTCATAAGGTGGCAATTTTCAGCATCCGTGATAGCATCCACGGGATAGCTGGCAGGAGCCGTCAAGGCATGCTGCTCTGGCTGAAGCAGCTCGGTGGAAGCCACGCTGCTTCTCCGCTGAGATGGCGGGGTAGCTTCGGGGGAAGCTTCGGCAGGTCGTTTGCTGCGATCTGCTGCTTCTCGTTCCTCTAGCCCCATTACCCTTTCGTGCAGCGCCTTGCATTTGGCTCTGCTCGGTTTCTTCCTCCTCTCATGGGTTTTGTAACCCCTGCGTCCGAAATCCAGCCTTCCACGAAAACGGAGCTGGCGTGCCTCGTGTCCGCTCGGGGTGCTCAGGATTCGAGGGGCCATTGTGATCTCGTCCTTCTCCCCGTGCGGAACAAACTTCCCTTGCTGCGCTGCTTCGATATATTGCTGAAGCCTCTTGACTGGTATGTCCAATTGTTCGTCCGTCCAAATGCACTTCCCTGTTATAGGGAACAAGGATCCGCCGGCCCCGAAGAACCAAGTCCGGCAATAGTCTGGCCAGTTCATTGTCTCTGGTTCGATCCCTTTATCAAGAAGATCATTCTCAGCCTTGGCCCACTTAGGCCGGGCTACTAGGTAGCCACCTGACCCCGTGCGATGGTGAAGCTTCATCTTCGTAGCATTTCTCTTGTTTGTCGCCGACATATTTTTACTCTTTTCCGATGTCTTGTAGGCCACAAATGCGGGCCAGTCATCTCTGATCTTCTCATATTTGCCCTTGAATTCTGGTGTCTCATTTTTTTTGACATACTTATTGAGTTCTTTCTTCCAATTCCTGAATAGGTCTGCCATCTTCTTAAGAGCAAAAGACTTGATTAATGGCTCTATTACTGGCTTCTCCGGATCATCCTCTAGCGGTAGGGTAAAATTTGACTTCAGCTCAGTCCAAAGATCATTTTTCTGCATATCATTGACATAAGACACCTCAGGGTCTTCGTTCTTAGGCTAATACCATTGGTGGATGCTGATCGGGATCTTGTCCCTAACCAGAACCCCGCACTGAGCAACAAATTCCTTCTTTGTCCGGTAGGGTTCAATCGGTTGGCCGTCGCGCGCGATTTGTATGATCGGTTGGCCGTCGAGCTTCAACATTCATCGGACCACATACATCTGTATGTATGATTTCCAATAAGTCTGTTGCTCTCTCCATACAACCGGAGAACGGTGTTTTAGTCATCTTGCCCATGAGGCACGGTTCGCAAGTACCAAGTGATTCATAATCAAGTGATTCCAAAAGTCCATCTGTATGGAGTTTCTTCATGCGTTTACACCGATATGACCTAAACGGCAAGTGCCACAAATAAGTTGCACTATCATTATCAACTCTGCATCTTTTGGCTTCGACATTATGAATATGTGTATCACTACTGTCGAGATTCAACAAGAATAGACCATTCTTCAAGGGTGCATGACCATAAAAGATATTACTCATATAAATAGAACAACCATTATTCTCTCGATTTAAATGAATAACCGTCTCGCATCAAACAAGATCCAGATATAATGTTCATGCTCAATGCTGGCACCAAATAACAATTATTTAGGTCTAAAACTAATCCGAAGGTAGATGTAGAGGTAGCGTGCCGACCGCGATCACATTGACTTTGGAACCATTTCCCACGCGCGATCGTCACCTCGTCCTTTGCCGTGCTCGTCTATTCCGTAGTCCCTGTTTGAGTTGCAAATATTAGCAATGAACCGGTATCAAATACCAGTGCTACTACGAGCTCTAGTAAGGTACACATCAATAACATGTATATCATATATACCTTTGTTCACCTTGCCATCCTTCTTATCCGCCAAATACTTGGGGCAGTTCCGCTTCAAAGGTCGGTCGCTTGCGGTAAAACACTCAGTTTCAGGCTTAGGTCCAGACTTGGGTTTCTTCTCTTGATCAGCAACTTTCTTGCTGTTCTTTTGAAGTTTCCTTCTTCTTTCCTTTGCCCTTTTCTTGAAACTAGTGGTCTTGTTGACCATCAACACTTGATGCTCTTTCTTGATTTCTACCTCCATGCTTTTAGCATTGCGAAGAGCTCAGAATTGTCTTAGTCATCCCTTGCATATTATAGTTCATCACGAAGCTCTTGTAGCTTGGTGGCAGTGATTGGAGAATTCTGTCAATGACACTATCATCCGGAAGATTAACTCCCAGCTGAATTAAGTGATTATTATACCCATACATTTTGAGTATGTGCTCACTGACAGAACTATTCTCCTCCATCTTGCAGCTATAGAACTTATTGGAGACTTCATATCTCTCAATCCGGGCATTTGCTTGAAATATTAACTTCAACTCCTGGAACATCTCATATGCTCCATGACGTTCAAAACGTCGTTGAAGACCCGGTTCTAAGCCGTAAAGCATGGCACACTGAACTATAGAGTAGTCATCAGCCTTGCTCTGCCAGACGTTCAAAACTTCTGGCGTTGCTCTCGCAGGAGGCCTCGGCACCCAGCGGTGCTTCCAGGCGTAATTCTTCTGTGCAGCAATGAGGATAATCCTCAAGTTACGGACCCAGTCCGTGTAATTGCTACCATCATCTTTCAACTTTGCTTTCTCAAGGAACGCATTAAAATTCAATGGAACAACAACACGAGCCATCTATCTACAGTAAACATAGACAAGCAAAATACTATCAGGTACTAAGTTCATGATAAATTTAAGTTCAATTAATCATATTAAAAAACTCCCACTTAGACAGGCATCTCTCTAGTCATCTAAGTGATTACGTGATCCAAATCAACTAAACCATGTCCGATCATCACGTGAGATGGAGTAGTTTCAATGGTGAACATCACTATGTTGATCATATCTACTATATGATTCACGCCGACCTTCGGTCTCCGTGTTCCGAGGCCATATCTGCATATGCTAGGCTCGTCAAGTTTAACCTGAGTATTCTGCGTGTGCAAAACTGGCTTGCACCCGTTGTAGATGGACGTAGAACTTATCACACCCGATCATCACGTGGTGTCTGGGTACTACGAACTTTTAGCAACGGTGCATACTCAGGGAGAACACTTCTTGATAATTTTAGTGAGAGATCATCTTATAATGCTACCGTCAATCAAAGCAAGATAAGATGCATAAAGGATAAACATCACATGCAATCAATATAAGTGATATGATATGGTCATCATCATCTTGTGCTTGTGATCTCCATCTCCAAGCACCGTCATGATCACCATCGTCACCGCGCGACACCTTGATCTCCATCGTAGCATCGTTGTCGTCTCGCCAACTATTGCTTCTCGACTATCGCTATCGCTTAGTGATAAAGTAAAGCAATTACATGGCTTTTGCATTTCATACAATAAAGCGACAACCATATGGCTCCTGCCATTGCCGATAACTTCGGTTACAAAACATGATCATCTCATACAATAAAATATAGCATCACGTCTTGACCACATCACATCACAACATGCCCTGCAAAAACAAGTTAGGCGTCCTCTACTTTGTTGTTGCAAGTTTTACGTGGCTGCTACGGGCTGAGCAAGAACCGGTCTTACCTACGCATCAAAACCACAGCGATAGTTTGTCAAGTTGGTGCTGTTTTAACCTTCGCAAGGACGGGCGTAGCCACACTCGGTTCAACTAAAGTGAGAGAGAGACACCTGCGGTCACCTTTAAGCAACTAGTGCTCGGGCGGTGAAACCAGTCTCGCGTAAGCGTCTGGCGTAATGTCAGTCCGGGCCGCTTCATCTCACAATACCGCTGAACCAAAGTATGACATGCTGGTAAGCAGTATGACTTATATCGCCCACAACTCACTTGTGTTCTACTCGTGCATATGACATCAACGCATAAAACCAGGCTCGGATGCCATTGTTGGGGAACGTAGTAATTTCAAAAAATTCCTACGCACCGCAAGACCATGGTGATGGCATAGCAACGAGAGGGAGAGGTCCGTCCACGTACCCTCGTGACCCGAAGCGAAGCGTTATAACAACGCGGTTGATGTAGTCGACGTCTTCACGATCCGACCGATCCAAGTACCGAGCGTCGGCACCTCCGTGTTCAGCACACGTTCAGCTCGATGGCGATCCCGGACTCCGATCCAGCAAAGTGTCGGGATGAGTTCCGTCGGACGACGGCGTGGTGGCGATGATGATGCTCCACCGACGCAGGGCTTCGCCTAAGCTCATGACGATATGACTTCTCCGGCGCAGGGCTTCGCCTAAGCTCCGCGACGATATGACCGAAGTGGAATATGGTGGAGGGGGCACCGCACACGGCTAAGGAACGATCCGTAGATCAACTTGTGTCATGGGGTGCCCCCTACCCCAGATATAAAGGAGCAAGGGGGTGCGGCCAGCCCTATGGGAGGCGCGCCTGGAGGAGTCCTACTCCCACCGGGAGTAGGACTCCCCCTCTCCTAGTTGGATTAGGATTGGAGGAGGGGAAGAGGGAGGGCGCGCCGCCTCTCCTTGTCCTATTCGGACTAGAGGGGAGAGGGGGGCACGCGCCTGCCTGGCCGGCCCTTCCTCTTCTCTCTTACGGCCCATCAAGGCCCATAGACCCCCCGGGGGGTTCCGGTAACCCCCCGGTGTTCCGGAAAATTCCTGTTTTCATCCGGAACCTTTCCGAAGTCCAAACATAGGCTTCCAATATATCAATCTTTATGTCTCGACCATTTCGAGACTCCTCGTCATGTCCGTGATCACATCCGGGACTCCGAACTACCTTCGGTACATCAATACTTATAAACTCATAATGAACTGTCATCGAAACGTTAAGCGTGCAGACCCTACGGGTTCGAGAACTATGTAGACATGACCTAGAACCATTCTCGGTCAATAACCAATAGCGGAACCTGGATGCCCATATTGGTTCCTACATATTCTACGAAGATCTTTATCGGTCAAACCGCATAACGATATCGTTGTTCCTTTGTCATCGGTATGTTACTTACCCGAGATTCGATCGTCGGTATCCAATACCTAGTTCAATCTCGTTACCGTAAGTCTCTTTACTCGTTCCGTAATACATCATCTCACAACTAACTCATTAGTTGCAATGCTTGCAAGGCTTATGTGATGTGTATTACCGAGAAGGCCCAGAGATACCTCTCCGACAATCGGAGTGACAAAACCTAATCTCGATTCATGCCAACTCAACATATACTTTTGGAGACACCTGTAGAGTACCTTTATAATCACCCAGATTACGTTGTGACATTTGGTAGCACACAAAGTGTTCCTCCGTAAACGGAGTTGCATAATCTCATAGTTGCAGGAACTTTGTATAAGTCATGAAGAAAGCATAAGCAACATACTAAGCGATCAAGTGCTAAGCTAACGAAATGGGTCATGTCAATCACATCATTCTCCTAATGATGTGATCCCATTAATCAAATGACAACACATGTCTATGGTTAGGAAACATAACCATCTTGATCAATGAGCTAGTCTTGTAGAGGCATACTAGTGACTATCTGTTTGTCTATGTATTCACACATGTATTATGTTTCCGGTTAATACAATTCTAGCATGAATAATAAACATTTATCATGATATAAGGAAATAAATAATAACTTTATTATTGCCTCTAGGGCATATTTCCTTCAGTCTCCCACTTGCACTAGAGTCAATAATCTAGATTACACAAGAATGATTCTAACACCATGGAGTCTTGGTGCTGATCATGTTTTGCTCGTGGAAGAGGCTTAGTCAACGGGTCTGCAACATTCAGATCCGTATGTATTTTGCAAATCTCTATGTCTCCCACTTGGACTTGGTCCCGAATGGAATTGAAGCGTCTCTTGATATGCTTGGTCCTCTTGTGAAATCTGGATTCCTTTGCCAAGGCAATTGCACCAAGATTGTCACAGAAGATCTTCATTGGTCCCGATGCACTAGGTATGACACCTAGATCGGAAATGAACTCTTTCATCCGACTCCTTCATTTGCTGCTTCCAAGCAGCTATGTACTCCGCTTCACATGTAGATCCCGCCACGACGCTTTGTTTAGAACTGCACCAACCGACAGCTCCACCGCTTAAAAAAATACGATCCGGTTTGCGATTTAGAATCGTCCGGATCGTGTCAAAGCTTGCATCGACGTAACCATTTACGACTAGCTCTTTGTCACCTCCATATCGAGAAACATATCCTTAGTCCTTTTCGGTATTTCAGGATGTTCTTGACCGCTGTCCAGTGATCCACTCCTGGATTACTTTGGTACCTTCCTGCCAAGCTTACAGCTAAGCATACGTCAGGTCTGGTACACAGCATTGCATACATGATAGAGCCTATGGCTGAAGCATAGGGAACATTTTTCATTTTCTCTCTATCTTCTGCTGTGGTCGGGCATTGAGTCTGACTCAATCTTACACCTTGTAATACAGGTAAAAAACCTTTCTTTGCCTGATCCATTTTGAACTTCTTCAAAACTTTATCAAGGTATGTGCTTTGTGAAATTCCAATTAAGCGTCTTGATCTATCTCTATAGATCTTGATGCCCAATATGTAAGCAGCTTCACCGAGGTCTTTCATTGAAAAACTTTTATTCAAGTATCCTTTTATGCTATCCAGAAATTCTATATCATTTCCAATCAACAATATGTCGTCCACATATAATATCAGAAATGCTACAGAGCTCCCACTCACTTTCTTGTAAATACAGGCTTCTCCAAAAGTCTCAGATAAAACCATATGCTTTGATCACACTATCAAAGCGTTTATTCCAACTCCGAGAGGCTTGCACTGACCATAAATTGATCGTTGGAGCTTGCACACTTTGTTAGCACCCTTTGGATCAACAAAACCTTCTGGTTGCATCATATACAACTCTTCTTCTAGAAATCCATTCAAGAATGCAGTTTTACATCCATTTGCCAAATTTCATAACCATAAAATGCGGCAATTGCTAACATGATTCGACAGACTTAAGCATCGCTTCGGGTGAGAAAGTCTCATCGTAGTCAACCCCTTGAACTTGTCGAAAACCTTTTGCAACAAGTCGAGCTTTGTACACAGCTACATTACCATCGGCGCAGTCTTCTCCTTAAAGATCCATTTATTCTCAATAGCTTGCCGATCATCGGGCAAGTCTACCAAAGTCCATACTTTGTTCTCACACATGGATCCCATCTCAGATTTCATGGCTTCAAGCCATTTTGTGGAATCTGGGCTCACCATCGCTTCTTCATAGTTCGTAGGTTCACCATGATCTAGTAGCATGACTTCCGAATAGGATTACCGTACCTCTGCAGTGCGGATTTTATTCTGGTTGATCTACAAGTTCAGTGACAACTTGATCTGAAGTTTCATGATCATTATCATTATCTTCCTCGCTAACTGGTGTAGTTGTTACAGAAACTGATTTCTGTGATGAACTACTTTCCAATAAGGGAGTTGGTACTATTACCTCATCAAGTTCCACTTTCCTCCCACTCACTTCTTTCGAGAGAAACTCCTTCTCTAGAAAGGATCCATTCTTAGCAACGAATGTCTTGCCTTCGGATCTGTGATAGAAGGTATACCCAATTGTCTCCTTTGGGTATCCTATGAAGACACATTTTTCCGATTTGGGTTCAAGCTTATCAGGTTGAAGTTTTTTCACATAAGCATCGCAACCCCAAACTTTCAGAAACGCCAACTTTGGTTTCTTGCTAAACCATAGTTCATAAGGCGTCGTCTCAACGGATTTTGACGGTGTCCTATTTAACGTGAATGCGGCCGTCTCTAAAGCATAACCCCAAAACGATAGCGGTAAATCGGAAATAGACATCATAGATCGTACCATATCTAGTAAAGTACGATTACGACGTTCGGACACACCATTACGCTGTGGTGTTCCCGGTGGCGTGAGTTGCGGAACTATTCCGCATTGCTTCAAATGTAGACCAAACTCGTAACTCAAATATTCTCCTCCACGATCAGATCGTAGAAACTTTATTTTCTTGTTACGATGATTTTCAACTTCACTCTGAAATTCTTTGAACTTTTCAAATGTTTCAGATTTATGCTTCATAAAGTATATATACCCGTATATGCATAAATCATCTGTGAAGGTGAGAAAATAACGATATCCGCCACGAGCTTCAACATTCATCGGACCACATACATCTGTATGTATGATTTCCAATAAGTCTGTTGCTCTCTCCATACAACCGGAGAACGGTGTTTTAGTCATCTTGCCCATGAGGCACGGTTCGCAAGTACCAAGTGATTCATAATCAAGTGATTCCAAAAGTCCATCTGTATGGAGTTTCTTCATGCATTTTACATTGATATGACCTAAACGGCAGTGCCACAAATAAGTTGCACTATCATTATCAACTCTGCATCTTTTGGCTTCGACATTATGAATATGTGTATCACTACTGTCGAGATTCAACAAGAATAGACCATTCTTCAAGGGTGCATGACCATAAAAGATATTACTCATATAAATAGAACAACCATTATTCTCTGATTTAAATGAATAACCGTCTCGCATCAAACAAGATCCAGATATAATGTTCATGCTCAGCGCTGGCACCAAATAACAATTATTTTTTTTCTATTTTTTCTTCTTCTCCTCTATTCCTTTCTTCTTCTCCTCTTCTTTTTCTTCTTTTTCCTCTCATTATTTTTCTTCTTCTTCTTCCTTCTTCCTTCTTCCTCTTTTCTTCCTTTTCCTTATTTTACTTTTTCCTCTACACTAACCTAATTAAAATGCACTAACCTTTTCCTGCACTAACCTAATTAAAATTGTAACTTTCTATATATGAACAAAAACTAAACTAATAAAAATAAAAAACATATACATTATAGCCACATACACATATACATCACATACGAACAAAAAATAATCTAATAAAAATAAAAAAACATATTGCAACATATGAGCAGAGGCTCGACGGCGGCTCATAACGGGGCGGCCGGGCGAGGGCGACGGCGGGGCGGCGAGGGCGTCGGTGACGGCGACGACGGGTTTCGGGCGCCAAGGGGGGGGCGACGAGGACGGCGGGCTCGGGGCAGGGCGACGACGGGCTCGGGGCGGCAAGGGCAGTGGCGACGAGGACGGCGGGCTCGATCGGCGATGGGGACGGCGGGCTCGGTGCGGCGACGGGACGACGGGCTCGGGCGGCGCGGCGAAGGCGATAGCGGGCGGCGACGACGTCTGGCGGCGCGGGCGACGAGGGCGGCGTAGGGCGCTGGTGATGACGGGGCGGCGACGACGCGCGGGCAACGACGACGAGGAGCAGGGCGTCGGGCAAAGGGCGGCGCTCTGCGGCGGGATGAGGAACTGAATGAAATTTTCGCAAAGTCCTTTATATATAGAAAGTGCATTGGTCCCGGTTCGTGGCACAAACCGGACTAATGTTACCTTTAGTCCCGGTTGGTGCCACCAACGGGACCAAAGGCCTGTTTTCAGAGCCCAAAGGCGCGGGCGGCGGCCTTTGGTCGGTTGGTGGCACCAACTGGACAAAGGGGCATTAGTCCCGGTTTGTTCCATGAACCGGACTAATGTTCTTTAGTCCCGGTTGGTGCCACCAACCGGGACCAAAGGCATGTGCTGCCCGAACCCAAATATTTAGTCCCACCTCGCTAGTTGTGAGGGGAGGCGCCACCGACGCAGGGCTTCGCCTAAGCTCCGCTGACGATATGACTTCTCCGGCGAGGGCTTCGCTTAAGCTCCGCGACGATATGACCGAAGTGGAATATGGTGGAGGGGGCACCACACGGCTAAGGAACGATCCGAGATCAACTTGGTGTCATGGGGTGCCCCTCCCCAGTATAAAGGAGCAAGGGGGTGCGGCCAGCCCTAGGGAGGCGCTGCCGAGGAGTCCTACTCCCACCGAGTAGGACTCCCCTCTCCTAGTTGGATTAGGATTGGAGGAGGGGAAGAGGGAGCCGCCCTCTCCTTGTCCTATTCGGACTAGAGGGAGGGGGCGCGCCTGCCTGGCCGGCCCTTCCTCTTCTCTCTACGGCCCATCAAGGCCCATAGACTCTCGGGGTTCCGTAACCCCGTGTTCCGAAAATTCCTGTTTTCATCCGAACCTTTCAAGTCCAAACATAGGCTTCCAATATATCAATCTTTATGTCTCGACCATTTCGAGACTCCTCGTCATGTCCGTGATCACATCCGGACTCAACTACCTTCGTACATCAATACTTATAAACTCATAATGAATGCATCGAACGTTAGCGTGGACCCTACGGTTCGAGAACTATGTAGACATGACCTAGAACCATTCTCGGTCAATAACCAATAGCGGAACCTGGATGCCCATATTGGTTCCTACATATTCTACTGAAGATCTTTATCGGTCAAACCGCATAACGATATCGTTGTTCCTTTGTCATCGGTATGTTACTTACCCGAGATTCGATCGTCGGTATCCAATACCTAGTTCAATCTCGTATCGTAAGTCTCTTTACTCGCTCCGTAATACATCATCTCACAACTAACTCATTAGTTGCAATGCTTGCAAGGCTTATGTGATGTGTATTACCGAGAAGGCCCAGAGATACCTCTCCGACAATCGGAGTGACAAAACCTAATCTCGATTCATGCCAACTCAACATATACTTTTGGAGACACCTGTAGAGTACCTTTATAATCACCCAGTTACGTGTGACTTTGGTAGCACACAAAGTGTTCCTCCGTAAACGGAGTTGCATAATCTCATAGTTGCAGGAACTTTGTATAAGTCATGAAGAAAGCATAAGCAACATACTAAACGATCAAGTGCTAAGCTAACGAAATGGGTCATGTCAATCACATCATTCTCCTAATGATGTGATCCCATTAATCAAATGACAACACATGTCTATGGTTAGGAAACATAACCATCTTCGATCAATGAGCTAGTCTTGTAGAGGCATACTAGTGACTATCTGTTTGTCTATGTATTCACACATGTATTATGTTTCCGGTTAATACAATTCTAGCATGAATAATAAACATTTATCATGATATAAGGAAATAAATAATAACTTTATTATTGCCTCTAGGGCATATTTCCTTCAGTCTCCCACTTGCACTAGAGTCAATAATCTAGATTACACAAGAATGATTCTAACACCATGGAGTCTTGGTGCTGATCATGTTTTGCTCGTGGAAGAGGCTTAGTCAACGGGTCTGCAACATTCAGATCCGTATGTATTTTGCAAATATCTATGTCTCCCACTTGGACTTGGTCCCGAATGGAATTGAAGGCCTCTTGATATGCTTGGTCCTCTTGTGAAATCTGGATTCCTTTGCCAAGGCAATTGCACCAAGTTGTCACGAAGATCTTCATTGGTCCCGATGCACTAGGTATGACACCTAGATCGGAAATGAACTCTTTCATCCGACTCTTCATTTGCTGCTTCCAAGCAGCTATGTACTCCGCTTCACATGTAGATCCCGCCACGACGCTTTGTTTAGAACTGCACCAACCGACAGCTCCACCGTTTAAAAAAATACGATCCGGTTTGATTTAGAATCGTCTGGATCAGTGTCAAAGCTTGCATCGACGTAACCATTTACGACTAGCTCTTTGTCACCTCCATATCGAGAAACATATCCTTAGTCCTTTTCGTATTTCAGGATGTTCTTGACCGCTGTCCAAAGGATCCACTCTGGATTACTTTGGTACCTTCCTGCCAAGCTTACAGCTAAGCATACGTCAGTCTGGTACATAGCATTGCATACATGATAGAGCCTATGGCTGAAGCATAGGAACATTTTCATTTTCTCTCTATCTTCTGCTGTGGTCGGGCATTGAGTCTGACTCAATCTTACACCTTGTAATACAGGTAAAAAACCTTTCTTTGCCTGATCCATTTTGAACTTCTTCAAAACTTTATCAAGGTATGTGCTTTGTGAAAGTCCAATTAAGCGTCTTGATCTATCTCTATAGATCTTGATGCCCAATATGTAAGCAGCTTCACCGAGGTCTTTCATTGAAAAACTTTTATTCAAGTATCCTTTTATGCTATCCAGAAATTCTATATCATTTCCAATCAACAATATGTCGTCCACATATAATATCGAAATGCTACTGAGCTCCCACTCACTTTCTTGTAAATACAGGCTTCTCCAAAAGTCTGATAAAACCATATGCTTTGATCACACTATCAAAGCGTTTATTCCAACTCCAGAGGCTTGCACGGACCATAAATTGATCGTTGGAGCTTGCACACTTTGTTAGCACCCTTTGGATCAACAAAACCTTCTGGTTGCATCATATACAACTCTTCTTCTAGAAATCCATTCAAGAATGCAGTTTTACATCCATTTGCCAAATTTCATAATCATAAAATGCGCAATTGCTAACATGATTCGGACAGACTTAAGCATCGCTACGGTGAGAAAGTCTCATCGTAGTCAACCCCTTGAACTTGTCGAAAACCTTTTGCAACAAGTCGAGCTTTGTAACAGTTACATTACCATCGGCGCAGTCTTCTCCTTAAAGATCCATTTATTCTCAATAGCTTGCCGATCATCGGGCAAGTCTACCAAAGTCCATACTTTGTTCTCAACATGGATCCCATCTCAGATTTCATGGCTTCAAGCCATTTTGTGGAATCTGGGCTCACCATCGCTTCTTCATAGTTATGAGGTTCACCATGATCTAGTAGCATGACTTCCGAATAGGATTACCGTACCTCTCGTGCGGATTTTATTCTGGTTGATCTCTGGTTCAGTGACAACTTGATCTGAAGTTTCATGATCATTATCATTATCTTCCTCGCTAAATGGTGTAGTTGTTACGTAAACTGATTTCGTGATGAACTACTTTCCAATAAGGGAGTTGGTACTATTACCTCATCAAGTTCCACTTTCCTCCCACTCACTTCTTTCGAGAGAAACTCCTTCTCTAGAAAGGATCCATTCTTACAACGAATGTCTTGCCTTGGATCTGTGATAGAAGGTATACCCAATTGTCTCCTTTGGGTATCCTATGAAGACACATTTTCGATTTGGGTTCAAGCTTATCAGGTTGAAGTTTTTCACATAAGCATCGCAACCCCAAACTTTCAGAAGCGCCAACTTTGGTTTCTTGCTAAACCATAGTTCATAAGGCGTCGCTCAACGGATTTTGACGGTGTCCTATTTAACGTGAATGCGGCCGTCTCTAAAGCATAACCCCAAAACGATAGCGGTAAATCGGAAATAGACATCATAGATCGCTACCATATCTAGTAAAATACGATTCGACGTTCGGACACACCATTACGCTGTGGTGTTCCCGTTGGCGTGAGTTGGAACTATTCGCATTGCTTCAAATGTAGACCAAACTCGTAACTCAAATATTCTCCTCCACGATCAGATCGTAGAAACTTTATTTTCTTGTTACGATGATTTTCAACTTCACTCTGAAATTCTTTGAACTTTTCAAATGTTTCAGATTTATGCTTCATAAAGTATATATACCCGTATATGCTAAATCATCTCGTGAAGGTGAGAAAATAACGATATCCGCCACGAGCTTCAACATTCATCGGACCACATACATCTGTATGTATGATTTCCAATAAGTCTTTGCTCTCTCCATACAACCGGAGAACGGTGTTTTAGTCATCTTGCCCATGAGGCACGGTTCAAGTACCAAGTGATTCATAATCAAGTGATTCCAAAAGTCCATCTGTATGGAGTTTCTTCATCGTTTACACGATATGACCTAAACGGCAGTGCCACAAATAAGTTGCACTATCATTATCAACTCTGCATCTTTTGGCTTCGACATTATGAATATGTGTATCACTACTGTCGAGATTCAACAAGAATAGACCATTCTTCAAGGGTGCATGACCATAAAAGATATTACTCATATAAATAGAACAACCATTATTCTCGATTTAAATGAATAACCGTCTCGCATCAAACAAGATCCAGATATAATGTTCATGCTCAGCTGGCACCAAATAACAATTATTTTTTTCTATTTTTCTTCTTCTCCTATTCCTTTCTTCTTCTCCTCTTCTTTTCTTCTTTTCCTCTCATTATTTTTCTTCTTCTTCTTCCTTCTTCCTTCTTCCTCTTTTCTTCCTTTTCCTTATTTTACTTTTCCTCTACACTAACCTAATTAAAATGCACTAACCTTTTCCTGCACTAACCTAATTAAAATTGTAACTTTTATATATGAACAAAAACTAAACTAAAAAAATAAAAAACATATACATTATAGCCAATACACATATACATCACATACGAACAAAAAATAATCTAATAAAAATAAAAAAACATATTGCAACATATGGCGAGGCTCGGGCCCCCGGGGCGGCGGCCAGGCGGGCGCGCGGGGTGGGGCCGACGGCTCGGGCCCTGGGAAGGGCGGGGGCGGGTGGGAAAGGGCACAGGCTCGGGGGGGCAAGGCGTGGACGGGGCCCGGGTCGGGCGCGATGGGGACGGCGGGCTCGGTGCGGCGGCGGGGCGCGGGCGGGGCGGCGGGGCAGGGGCAATAGGGGCGGAGCGTCGGCGGGCGGCAGGGGCCGGAGGGCCGGTGATGAGGCGGGACGCGGAACCAACGAGGAAGCAGGGCGCGGGCAAAAGGGCGGCGTCGGCGGATGAGGAACTGAATGAAATTTTCGCAAAGTCCTTTATATATAGAAAGTGATTGGTCCCGTTCGTGGCACAAACCGGGACTAATACCCTTTAGTCGGTTGGTGCCCCCGGGACCAAACTGTTTTCAGCAAAGGGGCGGAAAGCGGCGTTTGGTCGGGGGCACCAAATAAAAGAAATCCCGGTTTGTTCCAAACCGGGATATCTTATCCCGGTTGGTGCCAAACCGGGACCAAACATGTTGAACCCAAATATTTAGTCCCACCTGCTAGTTGTGAGGGGGCGCCTTTTATAAGGTGCGGTGCCCTTCCCTCGAACTCCTCTCAAAGACCGGGCCTAAACCCAACGGCTGGGCCTCCCCGGGGCCTGAATCCTGTTGGTAGGGTTTCTAGTCGTATTCAGGCCGTAAATGGGTGGCACTTTTTTTGTTTTTTGTTTTCTTTGTTGCTTTATTTATTTTATTTTGTTTCTACTTACAACAAAATACTTATTTTTGCTATTTTTATTTTTTTTCCAGTTTTTTGTTTTGCTTTCGATTATTTATTTTTTTGTTTTTGCTTTATTTTTAATTTTTTTCTTTTAGTTTTAGAAAAATTATAAAATTTCTTTAGTGCCATTAGTTTTCAAATTTGAAAAACTTTTTTTTTTTTTTGCTTTATTTATTTTATTTTGTTTCTACTTACAACAAAATACTTATTGTTGCTATTCTTATTTTTTTTCAAGTTTTTTGTTTTGTTTTCGCATTATTTATTTTCTTTTGTTTTTTGCTTTATTTTTTAATTCTTTTTTCTTTTTGGTCAGCAAAATTATAAACTTTCTGTTTGTGCCATTAGTTTTCTAATTTGAATTTTTGAAATTTTGTGAATCACAAGTTTGTGAGCTCAACAAAGGCGGTAGAGGGCGGGCTTATAAACCGGTGTGGCGCCCTTGTTGGCGAGGTTTCCAAATTCATAGTTTTCAAATGAACTCTGAAAAAGTTGGCATATGTGCATGTACAAACGGAAAATGGTATCATACTGCTTACAAAGTTGGCATGATATCATCATAATAGTTGGAGAAAGTCTTCACTTTTCTTCGCTTTGTCGTTTTATTGCCGTAACCATGGATAATCTTCATCGTTTTTAGGATGTTGGGTCAGCCTTGACTTTGAAGGGGGTATTTCATGAAACTTTTCATACTCTTGGACATGTTCTTGCCCTCCCTCCCGGATGTCCCTTTTCCGAAAGAACTATGTGGCGCTTTGGCTCATTGTATGATGTATTCGCTTTTATCTTTTCTTTTCCTCGGTTGGTAGACATGTCCTTCACATAGATAACCTGTGCCACATCATTGGCTAGGACAACAGTTCGCGTGTACCCAAGATTTTCAGATCCTTTTTGTCATTCCGCTTTGTGGGTCTACCCCCCCCCAGTTGACCCACTTGCACTTAAACAAAGGGACCTTAAAATCTACTCCATAGTCAAGTTCCCAATGTCTACTATGTAACCATAATATGTGTCATTTCCCTTGTCGGTTTGCATCAAAGCGGACACGCTGTTTTGGTTGGTGCTCTTTTCATCTTGGTCAATCGGTAAAATGTATTCCCATTTATCTTTAATCCTTTCCAAATCATTACATAAGATGGTCCCCGGACAACAAGTACAGCTCATCACAAACAGTGCTGTCACCCCGTGTTTCCAACCAACTCTGAAAGTCTGATGTGTTCACATGTAATCCGTCGTCGCCTCTCCGGGTGTTTGGGCCGAGTTCTTTGTTCATCGACATCGGGTCACCAAGGTAGAGTTATGTAGAACGTGTGTGCTTGGACCAAGAATATCCGCCCCTTGTGAAATCTGGATTCCTTGCAAGGCAATTGCACGTTGTCAGGAAGATCTTCATTGGTCCCGATGCCACTAGGTATGACACCTAGATCGAAATGAACTCTTTCATCCAGACTCCTTCATTTGCTGCTTCGAAGCAGCTATGTACTCCGCTTCACATGTAGATCCCGCCACGCGCTTTGTTTAGAACTGCACCAATGCCGACAGCTCCACCGTTTAAAAAATCACGTATCCGGTTTGCGATTTAGAATCGTCCGGATCAGTGTCAAAGCTTGCATCGGCGTAACCATTTACGACTAGCTCTTTGTCACCTCCATATCTGAGAAACATATCCTTAGTCCTTTTCGGTATTTCAGGATGTTCTTGACCGCTGTCCAGGATCCACTCTGGATTACTTTGGTACCTTTCCTGCCAAGCTTACAGCTAAGCATACGTCGTCGGTACATAGCATTGCATACATGATAGAGCCTATGGCTGAAGCATAGGGAACATTTTTCATTTTCTCTCTATCTTCTGCTGTGGTCGGGCATTGAGTCTGACTCAATCTTACACCTTGTAATACAGGTAAAAAACCTTTCTTTGCCTGATCCATTTTGAACTTCTTCAAAACTTTATCAAGGTATGTGCTTTGTGAAAGTCCAATTAAGCGTCTTGATCTATCTCTATAGATCTTGATGCCCAATATGTAAGCAGCTTCACCGAGGTCTTTCATTGAAAAACTTTTATTCAAGTATCCTTTTATGCTATCCAGAAATTCTATATCATTTCCAATCAACAATATGTCGCCACATATAATATCGAAATGCTACGAGCTCCCACTCACTTTCTTGTAAATACAAGGCTTCTCCAAAAGTCTATAAAACCATATGCTTTGATCACACTATCAAAGCGTTTATTCCAACTCAGAGGCTTGCACAGACCATAAATTGATCGTTGGAGCTTGCACACTTTGTTAGCACCCTTTGGATCAACAAAACCTTCTGGTTGCATCATATACAACTCTTCTTCTAGAAATCCATTCAAGAATGCAGTTTTTACATCCATTTGCCAAATTTCATAATCATAAAATCGGCAATTGCTAACATGATTCGGACAGACTTAAGCATCGCTACGGGTGAGAAAGTCTCATCGTAGTCAACCCCTTGAACTTGTCGAAAACCTTTTGCAACAAGTCGAGCTTTGTAACGTTACATTACCATCGGCTCAGTCTTCTTCTTAAAGATCCATTTATTCTCAATAGCTTGCCGATCATCGGGCAAGTCTACCAAAGTCCATACTTTGTTCTCATACATGGATCCCATCTCAGATTTCATGGCTTCAAGCCATTTTGTGGAATCTGGGCTCACCATCGCTTCTTCATAGTTCGTAGGTTCACCATGATCTAGTAGCATGACTTCCGAATAGGATTACCGTACCTCTGGTGCGGATTTTATTCTGGTTGATCTACGGTTCATGACAACTTGATCTGAAGTTTCATGATCATTATCATTATCTTCCTCGCTAAATGGTGTAGTTGTTACGTAAACTGATTTCGTGATGAACTACTTTCCAATAAGGGAGTTGGTACTATTACCTCATCAAGTTCCACTTTCCTCCCACTCACTTCTTTCGAGAGAAACTCCTTCTCTAGAAAGGATCCATTCTTACAACGAATGTCTTGCCTTCGGATCTGTGATAGAAGGTATACCCAATTGTCTCCTTTGGGTATCCTATGAAGACACATTTTCCGATTTGGGTTCAAGCTTATCAGGTTGAAGTTTTTTCACATAAGCATCGCAACCCCAAACTTTCAGAAAGCGACAACTTTGGTTTCTTGCTAAACCATAGTTCATAAGGCGTCGTCTCAACGGATTTTGACGGTGTCCTATTTAACGTGAATGCGGCCGCCTCTAAAGCATAACCCCAAAACGATAGCGGTAAATCGAAATAGACATCATAGATCGTACCTATATCTAGTAAAGTACGATTCTGACGCTCGGACACACCGATTACGCTGTGGTGTTCCCGTGGCGTGAGTTGCGGAACTATTCCGCATTGCTTCAAATGTAGACCAAACTCGTAACTCAAATATTCTCCTCCACGATCAGATCGAGAAACTTTATTTTCTTGTTACGATGATTTTCAACTTCACTCTGAAATTTTTGAACTTTTCAAATGTTTCAGATTTATGCTTCATCAAGTATATATACCCGTATTGCTTAAATCATCTGAAGGTGAGAAAATAACGATATCCGCCCGAGCTTCAACATTATTTAAAAC